>OY997272.1:267414036-267703407 GCA_963921465.1 Triticum timopheevii | reverse complement strand
ACGCGCTATCTCAGAGTAGGTAACAGAGGAGACATGAAAAAAAAGCCGGCGCTGGGACCTGCTGGTCACCGGCGATAGAGGAGCTCCAGCTAGGCAGCAACATCGGGGAAGAGGAGGTCTTGAGCGCGGGAGCAGAGACAGGGGCTCGGTCTCGCTGCTGGGCTGGTGGATTCTGGCAGAGCTGCAGGAGAGTCGGTGATGCGATGGACAACGGAGTCGAGCAGGAGCACGGGCTTGAGGATGCACGCCTCCATGGGTGCTTGCGCGGCTGCAGGGACGAGGAGGCGTCGGGGTGTGCTGCTCGGGAAGGAGCACGGGCGACGGGAGAGAGCCATGATCCCGACGAGATCGAGCAGGGATTTGGCTGGAATCGAGGAAAGGTGGGGATCTATGGATTTGGGAGTTCGGTGGTGGCTGGTTGGTGCGAAGGGGATCTGGGAGGATCCCGAGGTGGGATTAGTGTGCGGTGGCGGCGGCAGGGACAAACTACCTAGGTTTTAGGGTTAGGCTAGAGTTTGGTCCGGTGTATAAATAGTAGGTGGACTAGGTTTAGGGGCTTGATTTTAGGGATTGGACTAGGATTGGACTATTTATATAGGTAGGGGATTAGGGTAGGGGTTAACGTGGTCCGTCCGATCGTAATCGGGCGGTCGAGAATAAATAGGTAGGGAGTCGAAATAAAAAAACGGAGATATTTTATAGATATTGGGAGATGATCCGGACCCATTGGTCATGACAACCCGGGTCGGGTCCGAGAGAAGTTTTTGGACTAGGTTGCGGAGGTGGTCAGTGGCTGTATAGAGAGGCTCAAACGGTCGGACAACAAATGAATGGTTGGTCTCGAATGGGATAACGAAGTCAAGGGGGAATGCGGCAACTACGAATGGATGCAAGCTTTATGACAACATGCAGATGCAATGCGCATGATGCTATGAGATGAGATGTATGACATGAACAAAATGCAAAACAAAGACAAAAACCCAACCACGAAGAAAATAATATATCACATAACCGGAAATGGCAAGAGTTGGATTTACAAATATGGAAAGTTACATCCGGGGTGTTACATTGGCCCGGGCAGGCGCAAGTCTGGCATTGGAGTTTGTCAGGGCGTGGTAGCCTGGGCTAGATCTAGCCTAGTTGGTCACAGTCCGGCAGGAGGCCAACGAAGAGCTGGTGGCGGTGAGGTCTACTCTCATTCATCGTGCCATGGCGATCGCCGAGTACATCGACACTAGCTTCTTCGTTCGTGAGCTGAACAAAGAGGGTGCCGAGGTGCCGGCGGACTTGTTCGGTCTGAAACCGGAAGACGGCGAAGACTCAGTGGAGGAGATCGTCTCCAGCGATGAGGGCGAAGACGAGGAGAGGGAGGATGGTGAATACGCCGCGCAGGAGGGCGGAGCGGACGGCCAGCCTCAACTCGACCGTGCCTCGAGCAACGAACCACATGCAAGTGCGTCGACTGCTGCTGGAGACTATCAAGCCGAGATCCGCCAGCCGACCACTCCACCTGCCGGCGCCGCTGACTCCACCAACCTTCCGGACCCGCCTGCTGCTCCCTTGGCCTAGGCGGCCAACTTTTCTTTAACTCTCCCTGCTCTATAGTCTTTTGAACAATGTCATTAAACTTGCGCAGTTCCACCCACTAGGGGTGTATTCAAACTTTATTGATTTCCGGCTTGAAAGCCTTGCTTATGTAAATATTATTTCGCACGTGCTATGATTGCGCTCAATTCCGACTTTTCTTGCTTTTTGATCCTTTTTGGCTTTTTCCTTTGCCGCCTTCCCTTGGCTGTCGTCTTGCCAACCAAGCGGCCACTCTATGGACCATGGATGGGTCAAGTACTTAGTTGTTTGGGAGGACAAGGAGTTCGACCGCCTTGGACGTAGCAAGGTAAGTAAGAAGCCGGCCTGCTGGCTGCTCAGCAGCCGGTCAGCAAGGCGGGAAGCCGACCTATCTTATGTAAATGCTTTGGTCCTTAGCCATGTGGGCATTGTTTCCTGCCTTTGAATCTTGCCAGCCGGACAACTGCTCTGTGAGCTGCGGCTTGTGGCAAGAGAGGGCTTAGATGTCGGCATATTACTTGTCCGACTGCACGTAGCATTGACGTAATACAAGGCGGCAAGCCCCCGGGCCGACTGGTCGAACCTGGTGCCAGGCGGAAAAATGAAGTAACACATTCATAGGCATGAAACTTATCATATAGATAAAAGGGTAGTCCCTGAGGGCTCTTCGTGGGACCCGATGTCTCGTACTTAATACAAAAGGTAGTGTGGTACATACTGCATCAACTGTAAAATCTACGAAGGAGATTTGCGTTCCATGGGCGTTCTGTTTCCTTGCCAGAGTCATCCCTGTTGCGCGCCCTGTGCTTTTGTGCGTCAATCAGGTAGTAGGAGTCATTGCCCAAGGCCTTGTTGATGATGAAGGGGCCTTCCCAAGGGGCCGAGAGCTTGTGTTGGCCGGCTGTTCGCTGGATCAGCCGGAGCAGAAGGTCTCCCTCTTGGAAGGATCTTGGCTTGACCTTCCGACGGTGGTAGCGGCGCAAGCTCTGCTGGTAGATGGCGGACCGGCTGAGTGCCAACAGCCGGCCCTCTTCCAGCAAATTGATGTCGTCTTCTCATGCTTCCTTCACCTCCGCCTTCGTGTACATGGCGACACGAGGTGAGCCGAACTCGATGTCAGTTGGGATGACCGCCTCCGCCCCATATACAAGGAAGAAAGGAGTGGAGCCGGTTGACTTGTTTGAAGTGGTGTGTAGGCTGTAGAGGACGGCCGGCAGCTCGTCAATCCAGTAGCCGGCCGAGCGCTCCAGTGGCTCGACCAGTCGGGGCTTGATGGCGGAGAGGACAAGGCCATTTGACTACCGATGGGTAACGGATGCTAGGTCCAGTCAGATGCCCTGCGTCGCACAAAAACGGGCCAATGCTCCTTTGGCAAAATTTATGCCGTTGTCGGTGATGATGCTGTGTGGTATGCTGTACCGGACGGTGATATCTGCGATGAAGGTCACAACAGTCGGCCCATTCAGCTTCTTGATTGTCCTGGCTTCAATCCACTTGGTGAATTTGTCGACGGCGACAAGTAGATGAGTCATGCTGCCGCATGCCGTCTTGAATGGGCCCACCATGTCCAGCCCCTAGACGGCAAAGGGCCAAGTGATGGGGGTGGTCTTGAGTGCAGAAGCTGGTAGATGTTGCTTGGAGCTGAATTTCTGGCACCCCTTGCAATGCTTGACCAAATCTTTGGCGTCTTCCAAAGCAGTCAGCCAGAAGAAACCGTGGCGGAAAGCTTTGGTAACAAGTGATCTCGAGGCTGCGTGGTGACCGCATTCGCCTTGATGGATAACTTCGAGGATTGCCATGCCTTTCTCTGGCTCCATGCAACGCTGGAAGACTCCAGTCATGCTGCGCCTGACAAGCTCTCTGTTTACTATCGTGTAGGCTCCTACTCGGCGCTGCACCAGTCGGGCAGAGATCTCATTAGCCAGCAGCTCTTTGTTCACCAGAAAGTTGAAGATGGGCTGGACCCATGATGGAGCTGCGACTTCTTCTACCGTCATCACGACCACTGCAACTAGGGCGGTTGGGCTGGGAGGTGGTGGGTTGGAGTCGGCCACCGCCTATTGTGTCGTTGAAGTCCCCGGGTCGACTGCTGCAGTCCACGGGCCGGGCTCTAATGTCCCCGAGTCGCCTGCCGAAGTCCCCGAGCCTACTGCTGAGGTCCCCAAGCCGGATCCGACTGTTTTGGGGGTAGCCGACACAAAGATGGAATCTGATTCCAGCGAAGGCTTGATAGACGGATTGAGGAGACACTGAAGGGAAACACCAGTTGGTATGGCTTGCCGGGTGGAGCCGATCCGTGACAGGGCATCAGCTTGCTCGTTGTCGGCCCATGGCACGTGAAGGAACTCGCACCCTTTGAAATATTCACTGAGTTGCTGGATGAGGAAGCAGTAGCTTGCCATGTTTGCATCCTTGGCATCCCAGTCACCAGACGACTGTTGGACCACCAAGTCCGAGTCGCCGTAGCACAGGACCCGGTGGATGCTGAGTTCTTTGGCCAGCGGGAGCCCATGCACGAGCGCTTCGTACTCGGCCACATTATTGGAGGCGGTGAAGTGGATTTGCAATGTGTATCTGAGCTTGTCACCTTTGGGAGAGGTGAGGACGATGCCGGCTCCTAGTCCGGTGCACATTTTTGAGCCGTCAAAGTGCATCCGCCAATGGGTGCAGTCCAGCGCTGGCGGCAGGTACTGGGTCTCAGCCCAGTCGACGAGGAAGTCGGCCAGCGCTTGGGACTTGATGGCGGTGCGAGGTTGGTAGAAGATGGTGTATGGAGCCAGCTCGATGGCCCACTTGGCCACCCGGCCTGAAGCATCCTGGCTCCCCATGATCTCGGCAAGTGGGGTAGTGCAAACAACCATGATGGGGTGCTCATGAAAGTATGGCTTGAGCTTCTTGGCGGCAAAGTACATGCCGTAGCACATCATCTGATAGTGGGGATAGTTCTGCTTTGAGGCTGACAGCACCTCCCTCAGATAGTACACAGGCCTCTGGACGGCTGTGCCTTGCCGTCTTCTGGGCACTGCACCACAATGACAGTTTTGACCACCCGGCTGGTTGCGGCGATGTAGAGAAGCATGGGCTCTTTGTCGGAGCCGCTAGGACAGGCGGCGTGGGAAACATCTTTTTCAGTTAGAGAAAGGCTTCGTCCGCCTGGTCATTCCACTTGAAGTGAGTGGTCTTCTTCATGAGTTGATACAGGGGAAGAGCCTTCTCTCCCAGCCGACTGATGAAGCGGCTGAGGGACGCCAAGCACCCGGTGAACTTCTGGACGTCTCGCAGTCGGGTGGGTATCTCCATCCTCTCGATGGCCTTGATCTTCACAGGGTTGCGCTCAATGCCGCGTTCAGAGACCAGGAAGCCCAGGAGCTGGCCGGCTGGTACTCCAAAGACGCCTTTCTCAGGATTGAGCTTGATTTGAAAGCGGCGCAGGTTGTCCAATGTTTCCTTGAGATCTTCCAGAAGGGTGTCGCGCTTCTCCGTCTTCACCACAATGTCGTCTACATAGTCATGGGCATTTCTGCTGAGCTGTTTGAGGAGGCAGTTCTGCATGCAACACTGAGAAGTGGCACCGGCGTTTCTCAAGCCGAATGTCATGGTCAGGTAGCAGAAGGCTCCGAGCGGTGTGATGAAGGCGGTGTTCAGGCGGTCGGTCGGGTTCAACTTGATCTGATGGTACCCTGAGTAGGCACCTAAGAAACTCAATAGCTCGCATCCGTCTGTGGAGTCTATCACTTGATCAATCCGAGGCAAAGCAAACGGATCTTTGGGGCAGGCTTTGTTGAGGCTAGTATAATCAATGCACATGCGCCACTTGTTGTTCTTCTTCAGTACAAGGACTGGGTTGGCTAGCCAGTCTGGAAAGAACACTTCCATAATGAAGCCGGCTGCTAGGAGCCGAGCTATCTCTTCACCAACAATTCTTCTCTTCTCTTCCGACAGTTGGCGGAGGGGTTGCTTGACTGGTTTTGCATCTGCTATGATGTGTAGTTTGTGCTCGGTGAAATCCGTCCGAACACCCGGAATGTCCTTGGGGGACCATGCAAAGATATCCCGATTCTCACTGACAAAATCGACGAGATCGCTTTCCTATTTGCTGTCAAGGTTGGTTCCTACAAGAGCGAACCTCTCCGGATGGTCCGAGTCCAAGGGTATCTTCTTGGTTTTCTTGGCTGGCTGGAAGGAGCCCCGTGTCTCTGACTCCTTGGGGTCCGGTGACAGGTCTGGCTACTTGCTAGCCATGGCCACAAACCGGTCAAGGAGGTTCATCTCTGCGGCAATCACAAGGGACTCGGCTAGCCGACTACTTGCTGCGGCACAGGCAGACAACTTCTAGTAGTCTCCGGCTATGGTGATGATGCCCTTGGTTCCCGGCATCTTCATCTTGAGGTAGGCGTAATGAGGCATAGCTATGAACTTGGCAAGAGCAGGTCGGCCAAGTAATGCATGATAAGGGCTCTCCAGGTACACTACCTCAAACCAAATTGCTTCACGGCGGAAGTGATCTTTGTCTCCGAAGAGGACATCTATCTTGATCTTGCCGATTGGTGAGCAGGAAAGGCCGGGCACAATACCATGAAAGACAGCTCGACTGGGCTGGAGCTGCTTCGTCTTGATGTTCAGCTTCTCCATGGTATCACGGTCAAGGATGTTGATGTTGCCATCGCCATCTATCAGGACTCGGGAGAAACGAACAACTCGTCTCTCTGTTGCGAAGGTGGCGTCCAACAACAGGGCATAGGAACCCGAAGAAGGCATCACTTCCGGGTGGTCAGCTCGACTTCAACTGACAGGCTTCTCAGACCAGTGCATGAACTCTGGAACCTTGGAGGTGACAACATTGACCTCTTGGTGCTGCTGGCGCTGGCTGCGCCTGCCATCAACTTGTCTTCTGAAGACAACGTAGGCTCTGTGCACTTCAGGGAACTCACCTTGGATGGCCCCGACTGCTGGACGGGCCGCTGGCTGCTGAAGAGCCAGAGGCGGCTAGCCAGCATGCGGAGGAGGCAGCAGCCCCTCGCCCTTGGATATTCGGGTGAGCCAGTGGCAATTCCGGGTAGTGTGATTGGATGGCTTCGCACTGCTGTGGAATTTGCAGGGTGCATCAAGGGTTTGCTCATAGGAAAAAGCAGGCTGCCAAGCTGGCTTGCCGCCTTTCTGACGCTTGGGTATGGGCTGACCCTCTGGCTGCTGATCTTTGACTGTGGCCACCTGCCGGCTGGTGGAAGCCGGCATCGGGGCCTTGCGCTTGTTGTCGTTTTGCTGCGGGCATCGACTAGTGTCACTAGCCGGCGTTCTAGGAGTTGGAGGGAGCACCTTCCTAGAGGCGTCCACCCGAAGCTCCTACTTCATAGAGGAGTCGGCAGTGGCGTATTTGTCTGCTATGATCAATAGCTCGTCGAGTGCAGCCGGCTGGTCTAGAGGAGTCGGTGCTTGAGGAGGGTGCCTTCTCTGCACCCGGCGGTGAAGTACTCTATGGCTTGCACCTCATGCACCCCTTCGCAGGAGTTGCGGAGTTCGGCCCACCGCGTCAGGTAGTCGCGAGTGGACTCGGCTTGGCCTTGGACGCACAGAGAAAGCTGGCGAGGCTTGGGCGGCTCCTTGTAAGTGCTGGTGAAGTTGCGGATGAAGACTTCGGTGAAATTTACCCAGCTGTTGATGTTGTAGGGCTTGAGGCTGCTCAGCCAAGTGCGCGTCGTACCCTGAAGCATGAGGGGGATGTACTTCACGGCAACAAGCTTATTGCCGTTTGCTATGCTGACTGCGGTGGAGTAGTCCACCAGCCAGTCTTCCAGCTTCACCGAGCCGTTGTATTTGGCCGTGTCTCTTGGGAGCGAGAACCCTTTTGGTAAGGCCTCATCGCGAATGCGGGGGCCGAAACAAGGCGGACCGATCGCATCTTCTTCTTCTAGCGCTGGGGATCGCGCCACGCGGTCGATCCGGTGATGGGTGTCGTTTTCTCTGATTACTTCACGGTGGCCCAGCTGGCCGCTAAGCGTCGGGTGCTCAACAGGCGGCGGGGAGGCATACCTCTCCCTGTGCAGTGGAGCGGAGGCGGACAGTTGTCCCGCCGTTCCACATCACGTGGGCGGCCATCTTGGCCGCACTCGATGGTGAGTTGCGTCCGACTGCAACTAGCAGCCGGCTCTCTATCTCTTCGGTCACGGGTGCCGCCTGCAGTCGGCGTCCAGGAGGTCGCGCCTTGCTCTCAGCGCGAGGGAGGATTCTTGGCACACGCGTGGGCTTCTTGCTGCACGGCTGCCGCGTCGATGAGCTGCTGAACGCTCTCCGTCATGCAGCATCGCTCGTCGCCATCCAGGTTTTCTAGCTCATCGGCTATTGCCTGGGCAGCACGCAGGTTCTCGATGGGTGTGGCATAGATTTGGCGGTCGGCCCCCAACATGCCGGCGATGGTCGCACCGCGCTGCTTGACAACGCCCACACGGCTAGGCCCGCCAGCAGCCGGCGTGCCACACATGGCATGGTCAATGTCATGCTGATAGGCCTCGATGAGGCGTCTCATAGTGGCTAGCGTCTTGCCGCTCTCGATGAGAGCGAGGCGGTGGCCTTCCAGTGTCTCGGCCTCGGCATCGCCTGCGATGGGTGCAGACAGGTCCCGCATTGTTGCTTGTAGCGGGTCGTGAGCTTTCGCGCCGGATGCTCCGCCGTGGCTGATGATGAGCACATCAGTGACGGTGCTGCCGCCGTTGTCAGCACAAGGGAGCAGGTCGTCGATGACCACCACGTTGGTGGGGAAGGCGTCGAGGGATGCCGTGTCGGAGTCTACATGCATCGGGTCTGTGGAGCCGATCGCTCCAAGTTAGAGGCGGGCTCGTTGGTGATGTCGAGCTTGCCAAGGAGGTCGATGAGGCAGCTCTCGGAGCTGGCTGCGCTCGCACCTGGCATGGGCTTGTCGAAGAGGTGGATCTCATCGATGAGATCAGCAAGGAAGCTCGCCATGCAGGAGACTTCCACGCATTGCAGCGCATCAGTGCAAATGCCGTCGGGCATGCTGGGCTGGCTACGCTTGCCAGGGAGGAACAAGGTTCCCGTCTAGAGCAGGTCTCCGGACAACAGTGCACCTAGCCCCATGGTGGGCGCCAAATGTCGGGTGGTTGGTGCGACATATGCCAAAGGATGGCTAATCATAGTGGGAGCTAGTAAGACGTCGCCAGTGCTTGGAAACGTGATAAGGCATAAACATGCACGTCGACGCATCTTACCCAGGTTCGGGGCTCTCTTTGGAGATAACACCCCTAGTCCTACTCTGCGGGGTCTCCGCATGGTCACTAAATCAACAAGTGGCTACACGGTTGCTCCTTGAGCTGTTCGACTAGAGGAGGAAGAAAGGCAAGGCTAGCTCTACTTCTCTCTCTATATGTGTGTGTAATCTCTAAAAACTGAACCCTTTGCATGGGTGCCCTGGGGGGTTTATATAGCCCTACCCCCTAGGGGTACAATGGTAATCTGGCCGGGTGTAGGCCCCGGCCGTCACTGTCTACGGTCGCCGGCTTCTCCGCTGGTTGCTGGGGCCCGTAGCCTGGTGACTCCCGCCGGCTGTCGGGCTCTCGGCCGACACGTTGGGCCTGCCGCTTCTGGGTCCTATCGGCTGCTCATCACTGTAGCCATACCTCTGATGACGAGGGCTTGGTCGGGGAGGGTGTGGCTACAGTACCGCCGCCTGGTGGGCATTCACTATAGCCACACCTCGTCTTTTACTGGTTAATGGTGCACAAACTTCAAGGGAAGGGGAGGGCTGGCTATTGGGAGCCGGCCTCCCCCTATGCCGACTAGTTTGGTCATGCCGCCTTCTGGTATCTCACAAACAGGTAGGGCCCGCCGCCTACAGGCCGTACCGACAGCCCATCGTGGGAGCATGGCTGCTCTGCCATGGATGATGCCATTGGCAACGTGGCAATAATGCCACGCCGGGCTAGTGATGGCCGTCCGGTACGTTGCGCTGTGGCCACGCCCGTTCCAGGACTCGGGGGTGGTAGGCTGTACTGTAGCCACACGCCGTCTCGTCGCCGTTATGTGGGTGCAAACTTTGAGGGTGCAAGGGTGGGCCGCCTGCTAGGAGTCGGCCGCTCTGATGGCCGCCTGCTAGGAGTCGGCCCACTCCGGGGCCGCTCTTTGGGCCTTGCCGCCTTCCTGCAGCCAGCCGCTGGGACCAACCGGCCATAAGAAGGCGGGCCTTTGTCTTTGATGCTTGAGGGGCGCAGCCGGCACCAATGTCTTGAAACGTCATGGGGAGCAGATAGGGCTACCCATGGTCATTTACTCCGCCGCCAGACCAGATCAATCTATAGATCAAGAGGCCATGCCCCGGCGAGAGATAACGGCTATGAAGCCCGATGCAATGAACATTACAATATTCGGGATCCACACCAAACACAAATTTCATTCGACCTCCGCTGTGATGTTGCACGGTATAGAGGTGATGCACACCCTATGTGTTTTACCGATTAGGTAATGCAGCACCAGTTTCTGGAAGGGTTTAAACCCGTAAACATCGAACAATACGATGGAACGACAGATCTGGCCATCTGGATTGAAGATTTCCTTCTCCACATTCATATGTCTTGTGGAGATGATCTCCACTCCATTAAATATCTTCCTCTAAAGCTGAAAGGACCAACACGGTACTGGCTGAACAGCCTCCCAGAGAACTCCATTGGAACCTGGGAAGATTTAGAAGATGCTTTTCGGGCCAACTTTCAGAGCACTTATGTCTGGCCACCGGATGGGGACGACTAGAGTCACATAATCCAGCATCCAGGCGAATCATCTCACAAGCTTTGGAATCGGTTCCTAATTAAAAAGATCCAAATCATGGACTGTCTGAACGCCTATGCCTTAGCGGCCTTCAAACACAGCGTCCAAGATGAATGGCTCGCCCGACACCTAGGGCAAGAGAAGCCGAATACCAAGGCAGCTCTAACTGCACTCATGACCCATTTTTGTGCGGGTGAATACAGCTGGTTGGTTCGTAGAAGCAATAGCTCCGGCGACCCCGACACTTCTGAGGCCAGGGATGGCAATGGTAAACCACGCCGCAGTAGAAACAAACATAGAGCAACAATGATGACGTAGATGATACGACAGGCAATGCCGGATTCAGCGGCTCTAAATCCGGTCAGCGAAAGAAACCTTTTAAAGGAAACAGGGATGGTCCATCCAATTTGGACAAAATCTTTGAGAGGCCCTATCAGATTCATGGCATGCCCAATAAGCCTGCTAACCACACCAACAGAAACTGTTGGATTTTCAAACAGGCCGGTAAGATAAACACCGAACACAAGGGAAAGGGACCTCCAAGTGAAGGATTTTTTGAAACTTATACATGACTTTTATGATGGCAGACTATCTCTGGAGAATATCAATGGCTCTCAGATCACCTTGATACCAAAGATGTTGTCTCCTGCAGGACCTAAGGATTTTAGGCCAATTTCTTTAACAAACACATGTCTAAAGTTCCTTACTAAACTCTTGGCAAACAGGCTACAAAAGGTCATTCTTCAATGCATTCACAAGAATCAATATGGGTTTTTGAAGAGTAGAGCTATCCAGGACTGCCTGGGTTTGGCTTTTGAATATATACATCAATGTAAACAGTCAAAGAGGCCCATCATCATTTTGAAGCTGGATTTTGCAAAAGCTTTTGATACTGTGGAGCATGAACTTATCTTGTAAATCCTCCAGCACAAAGGTTTTGATGCAAAATGGATTGCTTGGATTAAAGAGATCCTTCCCACCGGATCATCTTCTGTGGTTCTAAATGGTGTGTTTGGTAAGCAGTTCAAATGCAAATGTGGTGTCAGACAGGGTGACCTTCTGTCCCCACTTTTGTTTGTCATAGCTGCTGGTCTCCTTCAAACTGCGGTCAATGATATGCTGGCTAGGGGCGTCCTCACTCTCCCAATCCCATCTCATGACCCTGATTTTCCTATTATTCAGTATGCAGATGATATAATAATTATCCTTTTTGCAATGGAGGATCAATTGGTTGCTCCCAAGAACATGCTCCATATTTTTCAGCAGTCAACTGGACTGAAGGTAAATTTTGCAAAGTCTTCAATGGTGCCACTCAACATTGAGCTAGCTGAGGCTGTGAGGCTATCCAACATTTTGGGCTGTAAGTTGGAGCAGTTGCCTTTCACTTATCTGGGTCTGCCTCTTGGAACTACAAGACCGAGAATAATTGATCTTATGCCTTTGGTGAATAACATTGAAAGAAGGTTATCTGTCAGCTCAGCCATGCTTAATGAAGGGTCCAGGTCGCAATTGCTCACATCAGTGCTTATGTCAATGCCTATATATTTCCTCTGTAGTTTGCATATTCCTCCTTGTATGATCAAGCAGCTGGATAGGATTTTCAGGCAATGCCTCTGGAGGGGAAAATCTGATGTGCCCAAGCAGTCTCTAGCTGCCTGGGACCTAGTTTGCAGACCCAAGGATAAAGGAGGCCTAGGTATTCTTAATCTGAATATTCAGAACCAAGGTCTCCTTCTCAAGTACCTGGACAAATTCTATAATAAAATGTACGTCCCATGGGTTTAGTTGATCTAGGATAGCTATTATGATGGAGTTGTGCCCCATGCCACCATACTCACTGGTTCATTTTGGTGGAAGGATATTCTCAAGCTTGCTGATCATTATTGGTCAATTGCCTCAGTGCAGGTTAATATGGGGGATTCTGCTCTGTTCTGGCTTGATGCTTGGCATGTGTGTGGTTCTTCTAGGCCCTTGAGTCTCAGATTACCAAGGCTCTTCTCCTTTGTTTTGGATGACAAGGTTTCTGTCAGAGATTTCATAAAAAGCAGGATTTGTTCTCCATGTTCCACTTTCCAATATCCCAGAGGCAGCATCTGAATTGGAAATCTTGGAAGGATGGTTGTTTCATCTGCAGAGAGACCCTTCATTGCCTGATGTTTGGATATAGCCTGGAAAGTCTGGACAATACTCTGCTAAGAGCTTTTATGACATCATGCATACACACCTTCCAATTGTCCAACCATGTAAGTGGTTATGGCAAAGTAGATGCACTATGAAAATCAAAGTTTTTGGCTGGCTTCTTTTCTTTGACAAGCTCAACATGAAGGACATGTTGGCCAGGAGGCATTGGAGGTCCCCCTGGATGATAATCTATGTGTCATCTATAATGCCAATGTTTATGAAGATAGGGCTCATCTCTTCTTCGAATGTAACTTCAGCTGTAGGGTTTGAAACTATTTGTAAATTGATTGGAGTCATGGCTCCAATATTCAGCAGTGTATCACCCAAGTAAGGAAGAGATTTGGTCACCTTTTTGTAGGTGATGCTCATAGCTGCTTGGAATATATGGATCTTGAGGAATGGGAGAACCTTCAGGGGCGCAAGGGCTACTTTTGCTAGATGGAGATGTAACTTTGTACATGATATTCTTCTGCTATCTCATAGACTCAAAGATAGCACTAAGCATAGGCTTGTAGATTGGGTTAACTCCCTCATGTAAATGTAAGTTTTTCTTTCTTAGTTTAGGGTTGTAAGTTTCTAAATTTCTCTATACAGTTTTGTTTGGCTTTATGCTTGAATAAAGGGTTGTGGGGTTTTTACCCTACAGTAAATTTTCAAAAAGAAGTGAGGATGATGATGAGCCCCATTAGCCGAATACTGGGGGCCAAAAGAAGTTTCCCCCCGAGGTGAAAATAGTGAAAATGATCTATGTCACTCACATTCCCAAAAGGGAACGCAAGCGCATAGTTAGGGGCGTCTACGGCGTAGAGCCTGTCGTCCCAAAATTCAATCCATGATCAGCTTGTCTGATCAACTTCAATCGCAACAATCACCCAACCAGTATCCCTCACGGGGGTTAGGCCGCCCTGGTACTTGATCCAATCATCGACTGATACCACATCATTAGAGTCCTTATGGACGGTGGCAACAGCCTCAACTTGATTTATCAAGACACTGTCTGCAAAATGGGCATTGATCCATCAAGAATCAAGGTGTGATACACGGTGTAGAGGCTCGTTGTACGGTCTCATTAACACTGGAGGTAGTATTCGGCTCCTCAGACAACTTCCGAAGTGAAGAATTGATCTTCGACATCGTCCCTTCTATCGTGGATTTGTCACGGCAGATGTCCTAGTGTGAGGACTTAGTTGTGAGGCCAACGCATCTATGTGGTAGCTTGAGAGGGGTTGATCGGGACGAGAGACGCGAGGCGGATCAACACACAAGACAAGCATTGAGACAGCTTCGGGCCCCGGGAAACATCGTCCGGTAATAATCCTACATGATGTTTGTGGCTAGGTCTCATTATGATCATGAGGGAGTCATCGGTAAGCCGGCTCTTTGTGTCTAGCCCTAGAGATTGTTTCTTCTTTTCTCTTGGGGTGCCCTGCCCATCCTTATATATGTTGAAGGAGTGTCTTACATGACTAGTCCTAGTAGGATTAGTGTCACGACCGGTTTTTCCGGGTATCAATTTCCAGAAAGAGACCGTCGTGCTCATCAGCCCCAGGATTACTGTTAGCTGATGAGGCTCCAACTTGACACAGAGATTCCAAGCAAAATACAAAATATGTAGCACAAGACCATTCTGGCCTATGAGTACAACAAATGGTTTCTAGTGGTTGATGGCGGAAGCGGGTTGTGAAACATCAGTGTCTATGGGACTCCATTTCCCACGGGAACAGCTGACCAGGTTAACTCCTATCTTCGCGATGCTGCTATCTCCATTGCTTAGGTTCCGGGGCTGTCATCGCGTCGCTCCTCTCCGTGCAAGAACATCTGGCCAAGACAATAGCCAGGGACAAGCCAGTGAGTACTTTGAATGTACTCGCAAACATTATGAACACAGGTATAATATAACAATGATGTGCTGAAAATATTTTATGCTCATGACGTCAGTCACAAAAGATAAATATAACTCTGATGTGTGTAAGCAAGTTATTTATAAAAATTGCAACAACATAGTAGTATTAAAATTTATGAAATAAATAACAAGCAATGCCACAGTCGGGCGTCTGAGCGACACCACATAAAGGGCTTTTAAAGAAATGCCACAGTCGAGCGTCTGACAGACACCACATAAAGGGCTTTAAAAGAAATGCCACAGTCGGGCGTTTGAGCGACACCACATAACGGGCTTTAAAAGAAATGCCACAGTCGGGCGTCTGAGCGACACCTCATAAAGGGCTTTAAAAGAAGTGCCACAGTCGGGCGTCTGAGCGACACCACATAAAGGGCTTTAAAAGAAATGCCACAGTCGGGCGTCTGAGCGACACCACATAAAGGGCTTTTAAAATAACAATCATAGCGAATATCTCGAAGGTAGAACCATCCCAGAGTTACTCGATTATAACAATAATATCACGGGTTAGTCAACAATAATAATAATCATAATTTTCACAAGTCACAAGTAGTAATTCCATTTCTGGTTTAACAGTTTCACCTCCGAAGACCAACACTAAGACCGACACTTGACCCATCCCAGACTGTAATCCTTAACCATGGACACGGCTATTCGAATAGGTTTAATCTCTGCAGAGGGTGTACTCTTTACCCGCGAGTAACGGATTTCTTTAGTCCATCGGGACTAATTCCGTCTACGGTATTTTTGTTGAAAACACACCTAATTTGCACACACCAACTTAACTCACACGTGTCTGGAATCACCCACGACACCTGTTAATCAAACTCTAAGTGGGGAGGCTACAACCTCGCGTAGCATGGGATCAAATTTATATCGCGCGCTCTAAGGGGTGGCCTCCCCTCTCGGTCCCAACCGGAAACACCCATGCCCCCGGACCAGGTGGCCTGCCCACCAGCTACAACCGGTATCTTCCACCATGGCCTCTCTGTACGGTGTGTGCTAGAAAGAGGTTGACAACTTACTGAACCGTACTCTACTTGCTGTAGAGACGAGTGGTAGTACGAAACAAGAGTGGTAGTACGAAACAAGTACGGTCGACTCAGGAGGTTTAAGTATTCCCTGCATGATTAGTATAACGAAAATATTTCATCCAACAGAGTCACCGCTCATATCACCTTACCATGCCATACCAGACATAACCGTCCCGACGGAGACCGGCGACAAACTCATGCCTAGGCAAGGCAGAGGTTTTCCCGGGTTCCTGCCGGTATGCATGCAAGGCACATGAGGGTGATTATCATCACAAGTGTGTTCATTTCCAACAGCATGGAAATCACTAATATGCACTCATGCATATGATCATACCACATGAAATAACAAGTCCTTCGAAAAGCGGCGGTGTTATAAATGTATCAATGATCACACCAAAAATATTACGCCGGGATTCAGAATGCTTGCCTTCAATGTGTGGAAAGGCAGGGTGCACTCCAAACATCTTGAAATCTTCAAAAATGCTATTAAAGAATATATTTGAATTAACACACAAAATCAAAACAGCACAAAAAGTTGTTTTGAATTTTTTTCAAATAAACCTTAAAATAAACTAGACATTATTTGAGAGAGGTAGGAAAAAGAATTAATTCATTTGGAGTTGTATTTAAAAAGATAAAGCCAGTCAAAGATTTGGTCAAAATCTATTTTTAATAATAAAACAGAAAAGAAAACGTTTCGGCAGAATACGTCTTCGAACATGGGAGACGTACTCAGGGGCTTTACGCTTCCATTTAAACGCGTGGAGGCGGGGCTGGGTCACTGACAGTGGGTCCAGGGGGCCCACTGGTCAGGTTTGACCAGTCGCCGCGCGTCGTCTCCCTCCTCTGCCCGAGCGGGGCGGGGCTCCGGCGATCGTCGCCGGCGAACGGCGTTTCTTTGCGGGCATCTGAGTGTAGGGATGGATCCGCCTGGCTGGGGCGATCCTCCCGGTAGTCGTTGGGTCGGCGGGGACGGAGTGAGCTGCCGGCGGCGAGCTTCTCGGCGGAGGTGGCCTCGGGAGCAAAGTGATTTTGTGGCGGCGATGGCTCCCGATCAAAATCAAGTAGGGGGTTGGGTTCCTGGAAGGAAGGAGGTGTTCTTGGCGAAGAGAAATGGGAGGGAGAGGCCCTAGTGGCGCTGGAATGGACGGGACAGTGGCGGCGGAAGGAGTTGCCGGAGATGAAGAAGACGACCTCCTCAGGTCGATTGGCTGCCATGGGGAAACTAGGGAGGTGGACTGAGGTTGCATGCATGCTCGGATGAGTTCGGGGGTCCTTATATAGGCGAGGCAAGGCGGTTCCGCGGCGGCCGGCGATAAGGACGACGGCGAACCGCCTCCCTGTAGCGTGAGGGCGTCGTGGCGACGACGAGAGCTAGCCGACGAGCAGGGGATAAGCTTGCGCTGTTCCTTGGGGCAGGTGGCGAGCCCGGATGGCTTTGGCGGCGCCGACCGTGGCAGAGGCGCGCTGCGGCCGCTGGTGTGCCGCCAAAAGCTATGTCGGCGGCGCTGTAGGCTGCCAGAGTGGCTTGGCGCGTTGCTGTGAGGAGGGTAGTGCGTGGCGAGGTGCTGCAGAGCAGGCCAAAATCCAGGGGGACCAGCGTGTCGGCTCGGGCGCGCGGCTGCAATTGGCGCGCTCTGGGCGCGTCCAGTGCACGCACAGAAGGTGTTTGATGAAATGCCAGGGTGGCCAAAACTGCTAGGGATCAAGTGCAAATCCACAGGTCTGCGTTGGAGACCATTAGTAGGCTACTAGACAACATGGTTTGGACAGATGGACAAGTTCATCACACAAACCTATAATCATGCCAAAACTGTTCATGCCCACAGAGTGTTTGACAAAATGCCAGAGGCATCTAGGAAGGTCTTGGAGGGGCCAAATCTTCCAGATTGAAGTCTCTTTGGATGCAAGAGGGAGTGGTGTGGTTATTTGGACAAAAGGGGAAACTTGCTAGTGCAAGTTTTGCAAAACTACATTCCTGGACAGGAAGTAATTGGCATCATTTCATGAATCAAAAATGATCAAATGAGTGTATGCTCCTGGACTTAGGGGTTTAACATGGAGGACTACAAGTAGGAGAAAGAATATATGGCCAAGGAGTAAGAAATAATATGGATGCTATACAAACCATCATATTGGACCAGAATGAAGATGAGGTTGTTTCACTCAAAATTTTCAAAGAACATCACTGGATTATTGCATATAATGGAATCATATGCTCCTACTGACATCCCATAATTTTGGTGGAAGCTAGAAACAAATATTTAAAAGGGTTGTAGTGCAAAATTGCTCTCTGGACCAGAGAAGAAAATTGGGTGTAGAGCTCAAAATATTTAATGAATGGAATATATTATTGCACAAAAGTGATTTAGAGACATCACATGACATCTCCAAATTTTGTTTGGATTTTTAGAATAATATATCAAATGGTTGTAGTTCAAAAAGAGCTCCAAATTTTAAAACAACTCATTTTTTAATAAAGCTCAGGGTGAAATATTTTAATAAATAAATCTTCTGATTGAGAGATGTTTTTAAAAGAGAGGGAAAATAAGTCCAACATGATTTGGAAGGATCCACTTGGGAAAAACTCCTTAATATTAAAAGAAAAGTTTTGAAATCAACAGAGATATTCTTGCAGGCAAAAATTTTAAACTCTTGGCAAAATTTTGATAACTAAAACCTGATTAAATTTTTGGGGTGTTACAATACTACCCCCCTTAAGAAAAAAAATCTCGTCCTTGAGATTTGCTAAAAGCCGTTGTGAAAAATAAATGCTCCATATGTGTACGAGCGGTTGTGAGTCTTCTGCCGTGGTGCTGCGTGAAATAAAATAGTCTATGCTGTGAGAAATTAAAAGATGTAGCAATTCAGTAAGAAGAAAACTCATACTAGGATTTTTTTTTGCGGTTACACAAGTTACTCATGAAGAGAATTACTCATACTAGTAGGAACTAAATACACGGCTCATCGCACAATTTCGAGGTACCATGCATAAGTTAGAACGCAAATATAAATGCTGCAAAAACAATTACAGTAGTGACGTCTAAAATGAAAACGGTAACTGGGTGGGGTCCTGATAAAATGTCTATGGTAAAGGGATACACTCCTCTTCTATCGGAGGAAGTGGATTGACCAATCGATGTATGCGTCTCTCCGGGTCGGGTCTCAGTGGTCTGCCGATGGCAATCTGAGGATTCGAATCAGCGAGACTCTGGAGATAATCCATCACTCGCTGGTTCAAATGCTCTTGAGCGATGATGTACTGGATAAGGTTGGCCAGAACTGGGTCTCTCTCAATCCGTCCACCGGGAAAAGATGTCACTCCTCCGGGTGTTGCACGGCTCGGAAAGTAATAATATCCTTGTTCGCGGGAATAGGGTACTGCGGATCGAAGGCGAGCAATCGCTTCTTTCGCAGCATCTTCTATGGCCAGGTGTGGGGTTGGCATAGATTTTCCCATGAAGGAAACTTCTGTTGGATCTTGGTTGGGGTCTATGGGAGGAATGTGTACTGCTGCCCAATATTCCGAGGTGGAAGGGGTGATTCTAGATTTGAACAGCTCGTACTGGGGTGGCTGGGTAGAACCCATGGTACTGCGGGTAAAGTCCCACAATATTTTGACAAAGCTACCTGGGTTTGCATCTGGGGTTCTCAGATGAATACAGGGGCTCGGCATGACAAGAAATGGTTGTGAGAGTGGTGCACGAGGTGAGGGTTGATGGGTAAGGTCACAAGGTGGCCTTCTTATATAGCATCTGGGCTGGTTTATTTACCGTGGTGAAAGGTAATAAAACTGCCAGATCACCTCCAAAGGTCGGGTTAGTGTCAGAGATACACATATCTCATAAAGAGACGTGTTACTGTGGTTGTCATCGGGTTGGTTTTGGTAGCTGTGCCCGGAAATTATGCAATTGCGTGCTGACATAAATACGCAAGGCTACTCTATTAAAACAGGGGCACATCAACAGGCTGTGTTATTATACACGGTCGCACGATTACAAAGTGAGGATACAATGAGACTCGGTACTACTCGTACGGCTTAGTCTACTTCGTTTATGTCTAAACGGGCATGCCTGGTGGATGTCGAGGCTTCTCCACGTGTCTCACTGCCGGGATTAGTCGGAGATGGCGGAGGAACGACAGGGTCGGGGTAGCGATGATGACCATCGCGGGGATTGTTGGCCACAACCCCGTTGGAGTGTGTTCCCAAAAGGCGACGAAGCACTTCTGGGGTCATCAAAGCATCTCGGTTGGTGGCTGGAGCTGATCTCAGGGTCTCGATCGGTTGTCCGAACAGCACGACTGGGTTGTCGGCGTCGGGCTCGTCTTCTCTTCTAGCTGGGGTTCGACGAACCAGCTCTCCTCGAGCTGCGATTAGATAAATGGTGATCTGGTCGAACAGTGCCTCTAGTGCACTTACATAGCGCACTAGGTGCAACAATGCGGGATCCGTCTCGTGATCTCCGTTGGCAACTTGGGGTGGTCTACCATACCCTTCGCGTCTGGGGTAGTAGTGGAACGAGCGACAGTTAACTCTAGGCGACAAGTGCCTAAGATGAACTATAGCCTCTCGAGCAGCTAGTTGTATGGCTTGTGGCTCAAAGGAAGTTGTTCTTCCGGTGAGCCTGTAGGGGCGCTCGGGTGCTAGACCCCTACCGTAGATGTGTACAGTGGCCCAGAATTGACGGTCTTCACCGCTCATGGGTCCTTGGTACACAACATATTCAGGTGGCTCTTCTAACGCATAGGCACGACGGGTGAGGTTTGCGAGGATGGTCACAAAACCTCCAAGGTTGGTTGCTATGGTCTCATTGTGCACGACGGGGCCGGGCATTGTGGCTAGGTTCGAGGCTGTGCTGTGCTGGGTTGGGGCTAGCGTGCCCTTTTTATAGAAAAAGGGAATGGAGTCTTCCTTCGCACGCTTGCGAATGAGACATTTTGGGCGCTGGTTACTGGCGCGTGATCGACAAGCTAGGTTGGTAGGTTGGGCACCAACTGCCAAAAGTGTCGGGATTACTGTGTGGCTATCTTGCACGAGAAGCTTGGTTGGGTTTTGGTTAGGGTCTGGTAGGTTGGTTTGCCTAAGTTTTTCGACCTGGCTAAGATAGGATTAGCCAATGGTCAGCCTGGCTCTGATACCAAGTCTGTCACGACCGGTTTTTCCGGGTATCAATTTCCAGAAAGAGACCGTCGTGCTCATCAGCCCCAGGATTACTGTTAGCTGATGAGGCTCCAACTTGACACAGAGATTCCAAGCAAAATACAAAATATGTAGCACAAGACCATTCTGGCCTGTGAGTACAACAAATGGTTTCTAGTGGTTGATGGCCGAAGCGGGTTGTGAAACATCACTGCCTATGGGACTCCATTTCCCACGGGAACAGCTGACCAGGTTAACTCCTATCTTCGCGAGGCTGCTATCTCCATTGCTTAGGTTCCGGGGCTGTCATCGCGTCGCTCCTCTCCGTGCAAGAACATCTGGCCAAGACAATAGCCAGGCACAAGCCAGTGAGTACTTTGAATGTACTCACAAACATTATGAACACAGGTATAATATAACAATGATATGCTGAAAATATTTTATGCTCATGACGTCAGTCACAAAAGATAAATATAACTCTGATGTGTGTAAGCAAGTTATTTATAAAAATTGCAACAACATAGTAGTATTAAAATTTATGAAATAAATAACAAGCAATGCCACAGTCGGGCGTCTGAGCGACACCACATAAAGGGCTTTTAAAGAAATGCCACAGTCGGGCGTCTAAGCGACACCACATAAAGGGCTTTAAAAGAAATGCCACAGTTGGGCGTCTGAGTGACACCACATAACGGGCTTGAAAAGAAATGCCACAGTCGGGCGTCTGAGCGACACCGCATAAAGGGCTTTAAAAGAAATGCCACAGTCGGGCGTCTGAGCGACACCACATAAAGGGCTTTAAAAGAAATGCCACAGTCGGGCGTCTGAGCGACACCACATAAAGGGCTTTTAAAATAACAATCATAGCAAATATCCCGGAGGTAGAACCATCCCAGAGATACTCGATTATAACAATAATATCACGGGTTAGTCAACAATAGTAATAATCATAATTTTCACAAGTCACAAGTAGTAATTCCATTTCTGGTTTAACAGTTTCACCTCCGAAGACCGACACTAAGACCGACACTTGACCCATCCCAGACTGTAATCCTTAACCATGGACATGGCTATTCAAATAGGTTTAATCTCTGCAGAGGGTGTACTCTTTACCCACGAGTAACGGATTTCTTTAGTCCATCGGGACTAATTCCGTCTATGGTATTTTTGTTGAAAACACACCTAACTTGCACACACCAGCTTAACTCACACGTGTCTGGAATCACCCACGACACCTGTTAAGCAAACTCTATGTGGGGAGGCTACAACCTCGCGTAGCATGGTATCAAATTTATATCGCGCGCTCTAAGGGGTGGCCTCCCCTCTCGGTCCCAACCGAAAACACCCATGCCCCCGGACCAGGTGGCCTGCCTACCAGCTACAACCGGTATCTTCCACCATGGCCTCTCTGTACGGTGTGTGCTAGAAAGAGGTTGACAACTTACTGAACCGTACTCTACTTGCTGTAGAGACGAGTGGTAGTACGAAACAAGTATGGGGGTTACTGGCACAAGACTCGATCTACGGTCGACTCAGGAGGTTTAAGTATTCCCTGCATGATTAGTATAATGAAAATATTTCATCCAAGAGAGTCACCGCTCATATCACCTTACCATGCCATACCAGACATAACCGTCCCGACGGAGACCGGCGACAAACTCATGCCTACCCAAGGCAGAGGTTTTCCCGGGTTCCTGCCGGTATGCATGCAAGGCACATGAGGGTGATTATCATCACAAGTGTGTTCATTTCCAACAGCATGGAAATCACTAATATGGACTCATGCATATGATCATACCACATGAAATAACAAGTCCTTCAAAAAGCGGCGGTGTTATAAATGTATCAACGATCACACCAAAAATATTACGCCGGGATTCAGAATGCTTGCCTTCAATGTGCGGAAAGGCAGGGTGCACTCCAAACATCTTGAAATCTTCAAAAATCCTATTAAAGAATATATTTGAATTAACACACAAAATCAAAACAGCACAAAAAGTTGTTTTGAATTTTTTTCTAATAAACCTTAAAATAAACTAGACATTATTTGAGAGAGGTAGGAAAAAGAATTAATTCATTTGGAGTTGTATTTCAAAAGATAAAGCCAGTCAAAGATTTGGTCAAAATCTGTTTTTAATAATAAAACAGAAAAGAAAACGTTTCGGCAGAATACGTCTTCGAACATGGGAGACGTACTCAGGGTCTTTACGCTTCCACTTAAACATGTGGAGGCAGGGCTGGGTCACTGACAGTGGGTCCAGGGGGCCCACTGGTCAGGTTTGACCAGTCGCCGCGCGTCGTCTCCCTCCTCTGCGCCAGTGGGGCGGGGCTCCGGCGATCGTCGCCGGCGAACGACGTTTCTTCGCGGGCATCTGAGTGCAGGGATGGATCCGCCTGGCTGGGGCGATCCTCCCGGTAGTCGTTGGGTCGGCGGGGACGGAGTGAGCTGCCGGCGGCGAGCTTCTCGGCGGAGGTGGCCTCGGGAGCAAAGTGATTTTGTGGCGGCGATGGCTCCCGATCAAAATCAAGTAGGGGGTTGGGTTCCTGGAAGGAAGGAGGTGTTCTTGGCGAAGAGAAATGGGAGGGAGAGGCCCTGGTGGCGCTGGAATGGACAGGACAGTGGCGGCGGCAGGAGTTGCCGGAGATGAAGAAGACGACCTCCTCAGGTCGATTGGCTGCCATGGGGAAACTAGGGAGGTGGACTGAGGTTGCATGCATGCTCGGATGAGTTCGGGGGTCCTTATATAGGCGAGGCAAGGCGGTTCCGCGGCAGCCGGCGATAAGGACAACGGCGAACCGCCTCCCTGTAGCATCAGGGCGTCGTGGCGACGATGGGAGCTAGCCGACGAGTGGGGGATAAGCTTGCGCTGTTCCTTGGGGCAGGTGGCGAGCCCGGGTGGCTTTGGCGGCGCTGACTGCGGCAGAGGCGCGCTGCGGCCGCCGGTGTGCCGCCAAAAGCTCTGTCAGCGGCGCTGTAGGCTGCCAGGGTGGCTTGGCGCGTTGCTGTGAGGAGGGTAGTGCGTGGCGAGGTGCTGCAGAGCGGGCCAAAACCTAGGGGGACCAGCGTGTCGGCTCGGGCGCGCGACTGCAATTGGCGCGCTCTGGGCGCGTGCAGTGCATGCACAGAAGGTGTTTGATGAAATGGCAGGGTGGCCAAAACTGCTAGGGATCAAGTGCAAATCCACAGGTCTGGGTTGGAGACCATTAGTTGGCTACTAGACAACATGGTTTGGACAGATGGACAAGTTCATCACACAAACCTATAATCATGCCAAAACTGTTCATGCCCACAGAGTGTTTGACAAAAAGCCAGAGGCATCTAGGAAGGTCTTGGAGGGGCCAAATCTTCCAGATTGAAGTCTCTTTGGATGCAAGAGGGAGTGGTGTGGTTATTTGGACAAAAGGGGAAACTTGCTAGTGCAAGTTTTGCAAAACTACATTCCTAGACAGGAAGTAATTGGCATCATTTCATGAATCAAAAATGATCAAATGAGTGTATGCTCCTGGACTTAGGGGTTTAACATGGAGGACTACAAGTAGGATAAAGAATATATGGCCAAGGAGTAAGAAATAATATGGATGCTGTACAAACCATCATGTTGGACCAGAATGAAGATGAGGTTGTTTCACTCAAAATTTTCAAAGAACATCACTGGATTATTGCATATAATGGAATCATATGCTCCTACTGACATCCCATAATTTTGGTGGAAGCTAGAAACAAATATTTAAAAGGGTTGTAGTGCAAAATTGTTCTCTGGACCAGAGAAGAAAATTGGGTGTAGAGCTCAAAATATTTAATGAATGGAATATATTATTGCACAAAAGTGATTTAGAGACATCACATGACATCTCCAAATTTTGGTTGGATTTTTAGAATAATATATCAAATGGTTGTAGTTCAAAAAGAGCTCCAAATTTTAAAACAACTCATTTTTTAATAAAGCTCAGGGTGAAATATTTTAATAAATAAATCTTCTGATTGAGAGATGTTTTTAAAAGAGAGGGAAAATAAGTCCAATATGTTTTGGAAGGATCCACTTGGGAAAAACTCCTTAATATTAAAAGAAAAGTTTTGAAATCAACAGAGATATTCTTATAGGCAAAAATTTTAAACTCTTGGAAAAATTTTGATAACTAAAACCTGGTTAAATTTTTGGGGTGTTACAATTAGGATTACTCTATTACAAGCGGAGTCCTAGTCTTGCTTCCTTTGTAAGGGAATATTCCTTATGCCTTCCTCTTAAGCCGGTCCACCATTACATGAGCCGGCCTTCTGGGCCTTGGGCCTAGTCCTCTATATGACCCGCCATCGGGGCCATTAGTGAGTCGCCAGGCTCGTGAGTCATCAGACCAGTGAGCCGCTGGACTCATAAGTCGCCAATCCTCCGACGGGTTACCAATGAAATGCCAAGTCTGGCCAAGTCATACTTCCGGCCGGGTCATACCACGGGGTATATCCCCGACATTATCCCCTGGTTTAATTTGGATTTATCCATGTTAAACTGATCCTGTAAAATAAACACAAGAACAAACTTGATAGGTTATGCTCCGGGTCAAATATTTTCTTGAACCGGCACCTGACCATCCTTAAGTCCTTGGCATTTGCTCCTGGCTGTGCATTCATGATCTCATAGCAAATCTCCTTTAGCAGATGTGTTCAAACATTACCAATGCAAAAAATCCAAGCACTTCTTCTGAAAAATCCAGGTCAATAGGCCAGCTTCATAACCAATTTGCTGTCATTGGCTCTTGTAGAGAAATATTAAAAGAAATAATCCATTTGAATCAATTTCCAAAGCGCCGGCTTAATAAATATTGGTCTTTAAATACTCATCGGATTTTTAGCCGGCTTGAAGATGTAGAAACTTGCCAATTTATGATTACCAAAATTGTCGGGTTATAATAGATGATGCCAAGTCATTATTGTTGCCGACACTGGGTCATGATTGTTGCAGATACTGGGTTAATCTGGTCTGCTCAAAACTGATAATTTGAAGATTTTTCTCCCTTATATGCATATCACTTGTAGCCCCCAAGTGTGGGGTTGTCATGCTTGCAGCAACCTGGGACTTGTAATTGCCTTATGCTCATAAAAACTTCAACCAGTGTAGCCCCCAAGAGCCGGGTCATTATGCAATAATGAGTAGGGACTTTTGTATATAATTCATTGATAATAACATCAGATGATGTAATCTCCACTATGGGGCTTGAACCCATGTCCACAAGGTTAAGAGCTTTGTACTCTACCAACTGAGTAGTGGACCTTTCAATATAATGGATTAAGGCTTGTGTACCTTGAGGTTTTGATAGGAGAAATTGGTAATCCCCATGGGCCGGCTCGATATAATGTGATGATTCGGATCTTCAATAAAATGAGCCAAAAAATGACTTTGCATTAGCCCCCAAGTGCCATGGTGCATGCTAGCAATGACATGGGACTTGCATATTTGATGTAATCTCAATTTGAATAACATAGCCCCCAAGTGCCGGGTTGTAAGCCTGCAGCGACTCGGGACTATTCCTTCCATTGTAGAATAAATCATATCCATTGATAAAAAAATAGCCATTGCGCTAAAGCAACTTTCAAAACCTGAATCATAACACTTATCAGTTGACAAGTAAATCTGGAGTTTAAATACTCGGCGGCTCTTGGCCGATGGCGACTTAATGCGCATTCATTGTAAGACGGAATTTTTTATTACCCGGCGGCTTATAGCCTTTGAGAAAATCCAGAACGGATAATCATTTTGAAGCATCAATTTTGATAATGAGCTTGAACTTAATCATTTATATAAGTCATATTTCTCCAAATCCTGCACAGAGTTTAAACAACACATGCCCTGGTGACTTAACGTCAAAGCCAGGGAGGGTAACCACCCAAACTTAATATAGTCTTTATGCAATTATGGAAAAGACTAGGATTAAGGCCATTCAAGCCTAAACATACTGGCGACATAATGTCAAAAACGAGGGTGGGTTATCCAACCTCGCATATTTATATAATCAGGAAAACATACCTGTAGAAATTGGCTCATACTGCCGGCTTACATCGCCGTATCCAATATGGGCAATAATCCATTGACTGATAAGAGCATGATTCGAATGGCATAATCCAAAATAGACCAGCGACTTAAAGTCCGTAGCCGTGGCCGGTGTAAACATAATCATGTATAAACAATATCATACCCGTGATATTGAATCGTATTGTCGGTTTATGATACCTGTGCAGTAAGGGTGATAACCCGAAACTTAAAAGCCAAACCTTCCAAGTATTAATATTGACCTATGCTGGCGACTTATCATCCGAAGTCGTGCCTGGTTAAATAGAAACCACACATATATGCTTCAGATATGAACAAAAAAGTCTCAAGACAAACCTAAAAGATTGTTTTCAAAAATCTTATGCTAAACAGAGAGAAAAAGCGAGGCTTCTGATTCGAATACGATCTGTAAGCCGGACCGAAAGGGGTTAAGCTATGATTCGAATACGATCAAGAAGCGCCCTAGTGGGTTTGGCATTGCGCCGATCAAGAGGGTACCGACAGCTATGTTCTCTTTGGTTCGAATACGCCCTATGTTTGAACAGGAAGCCCCCAAATGACCTTGAGACATTTTTAACGACTATGATTCGAATACGATCAGGGTCGGACCCAAAAGGGGTTAAGCTATGATTCAAATACGATCAAGAAGCCCCCTAGTGGGTTTGGCATTGCACCTATCAAGAGGGTACCGACAGCTATGTTCTCTTTTGTCCGAATACGACCTATGTTTCAATAGGATGCCCCCAAGTGACCATTGAAGCAGGGTATCCATGTTTGAGTTGTGCTTTGCAACAGACTCTCTTTGGTCCCTTTAAATTTTCCTTAGAACTCAAACATTGCGAGAGATAAGTTCTTCTTGAGCCGGAATTTTAAACCGGATATTGAGAGCTTCAAAGCTTTGTGAGAAACATATTTGTCTTGAACCGGATTTTAAACTAGCATTCTTCATTTTCAGCTGGAAATTTTCTGACGGAATTTAAATTTTCATCAATATAGCAGTAGCCTCCGAGACCAGCTTATCTTTCCTCCAATGACCTAGAGTTCTTGAATTTACTGAAACCGGCCAATTCTGCCGAGTCATGCCATTGCAGTCCCCGAGTCTCAAGATGACTCAAGGAGTTGGCTTGAGATTCTTCATATTTAACCATGATATAAACTAGTATGAGTCATTCAACATCTCAGTGATATAATTGTCCCTTTTGCAGTAGACAACTTATCCTGCATTGGAGAAATTGCAAGCCAGAGTAATTGCTCTTTTAAATAAAGCAATATAATATAAAAACATACTGGAGCAATTTCACCTGATATGTCAGACCAGAAATTATCCGTGGAGTTGATGATCACCAGGTGAAGCTGAAATCAATCGCGGCCGAGTTGGCCGTGGGAGTAGACAGATGAGTTGACTGCGGCATTGTAAGCCAGTGCAGACGGGAGAGTCGTCCACGGGTGCGGACAACGAGTCAGTCGTGTGCGTTGACGTAGTGGGGGAGGCGATTTACTCACGTATTCGTCTAGCAGCACACCACAAACAAACGCTAATGCAAAAAATGATGTTGCCGCGCGCCACTTATGCGACCCCTTTGTAATGAATAATAGGCCTGTGGAAAAATATCATAGACCAAAGTAATTGTTCTTTGATAAAAACAATACGTGTTAATAAAAAAAGCTGACTTAGATGGATAAAACCTGGTATTTTTATGTGATGTCGAGCCAGTTGTCATAACAAGGCAACCAAAAACATGAGTTGGTAAGTATAGTGAACCGGCCGAGAAGAAATTCTTGTTGAGTATCACTGGTCTGCCGGTCCATTGCTTCCTTCATTAGATTTGCCTGCTCGTGGCAGACTCCTCTCCTCAATTGGAAAAATGGGGCTCTGATTGGCAGTTCCATGTTTATCTCCTTAAATCAAATCCTCTAGGAGTCCCACGTACTTGCAAAGCTAGCCAGCTTCTGAAGCAGTGACAATAGGACAGATGGATATTCTCCTGAGGGAAACTCTTGGTGTCTTGGCGAAACGGGAGATAGCGGAAACATAGTTAAACGGAGGTAGGCAAGCTCGCGTGGGATGCAGAGCGCCCAGGGCTTCAGCTGCTGCTACGCCTAGGGTACACAGAGGTAGGCGGCCGCTCACAGCAGCGGCTTTGGCCACGGCATGGCGGGCGGTCAGTGGCGTCCGGTCGACTCAGCGTGCGGCAGCTAAGGCGGCCGCGGCAGCGAGACCCGGCGAGTGCACCACAACGTGACGAACTCCATGGGTGGCTCAGCATAAGAGTAATGCGAAGCCATGACCACTCAACAGCAGCGGTCAAGGAGGCCGCCGACAAGACGACACTACGGCAGAAGGAGGTGCTCGAGAACGTCTTTGACGTCCGGTTGAGCAAGGCGAGCAGGGCCTGCTCACGAGTGTGGCAGCTCAAGGGCAGCAACACGGAGCGACATCGTAGGCGGCTTGGAATTGCGCCAGCGTGTATGTGATGGCGAGGCGGAGTCGGAGTTAGGAGACCAGCAAACCTGCGATTCAGATCGATGAAGGCGAGGCCGTGGCAGTGGTTTCAGGCGCCTCGATCACAACAGGGATGGACCACGGCCATGGCGGCTCATGGTGAGTGAGGCCATCAGGGGCGGCTTGGTGCAATGGTTCAAGGCGCAGTGACGGAGGAAGCAGGAGCCGGCGGCGCACCCGAGACAACAAGCGCGTGGGGCAACCAATGGAGATAGAGGCGGTTTGATGCCTCGGAGGCGGGTCGATGAGGCGGTTTGACCAGGTGGCTTCTCTGCGGGGCACAGCGGCTCATTGCAGTAAGCGACGATGGGGGTCGGCGACTTGCAGGGCCAGCAAGCGGCTTGAGACCGCAGCGGGGTCGGCCTGGTATGACCACACAGGAAGGGCACAACTGGAGAAACCCCGACGGCTTGGAACAGAGGCACGACCTACTCAGAAGCGAGGCACAGCGTTTGTAAGCTAGCACGGACGGGCGAGTCAACCACGCCATGTTGATGTAAATTGGGAGATAAAAATGGCGGCTTGCACATATATTCGTCGAGTATCACGGCACGCTCAGATACTAGTGCATGATAATAGTGGCGTGAGCTATAGGTCCATGACACGACCATCACTCTTGTAGTGAACAATTGTCCTGCATAAACAATATTGCACACCAAGGCAAAAAATAAATTGTTTGTTGACAAAAACAATATGTGCTAATAAAAAAAATTAGGTAGATATCACCTGATTTGCTCGGACGACGGACGATCCGTTCACCGTGACAGAGGCGGCTCAGGCAGACCGGCAACTCGATATAAACCCTGACGGCTTAGGCAAAACAGCGACAGCAGCACGCCAGAGTAGCCTTGGCGACTCAACGGGCGGCTTGGGCAACAAGCACGCGGTTGCGTGGGTGGTACATCCGAGCCAGCTAGCGGGCGGCTCAGTGACGCGGGGGACTTGATGGGGCGGCTCAGTGCACCTCCGTGGTGATGGCCGCTTGGACCATGGTGAAGACCCGTCGGCCGCTCACGGGAAACAGAGGACAAGGCGGAGTTGCTCCTGACGGCGGTGGCTGCAGCCGAAGAGGTCCGTGGTGAGGCAGCTGCTCGCACAAGTGGAAATAGCTCGCAGGCAAGTTGGGAGTGCATGCATGTGTAGTGGTCGTACTTCATCGGTCTTTTGCTGGCAAGGAGTATTAGTTGAGGGTTCTTCACGTGGAGGAACATGGAAATCCATCAGGTTTTGGTTTTTTCGTCGATCAGCCACTGTGGATACTAGATTCACATGCATGTGCCAGATTGGTTCGGTGACCTCACATGTGCTAGGCCAAGCAGTACGGGCAGATGATGCACATGACCCGTGTTGGGCGACTCGGTGGATCAGACAAAACGGAGCACAACTCTTGCCAGCTGTCTCAGTTTCCTACAATGGTACCCCCAAAGACCGACTCGGTCTCCAACTGATGATTGCCTGGTAGTAGTTTCCCATGGTAGACTCAATTGGCTTGCTCGAAATCCGTGTCATGCTAAACAATTCCTTTGTGCATGGCTGCCATGAATCGATCTCACCGAAGCATGGCTGGAGGCCATGAGATCCGAGTTAAAGTCCATGGATGAGAATCAAGTCTGGGACTTGGTTGATCCGCCGCCTGGCGTAACGGCCATTGGTTGCAAATGGGTCTTTAAAAAGAAAATAGATGTGGATGGAAATGTTCAGATCCACAAAGCTCGGCTTGTCGCTAAGGGTTATGGACAGGTTCAAGGAATTGACTACGAAGAGACTTACTCGCCGGTAGCGATGCTAAAGTCGGTGAGGATCGTACTAGCTATAGCTGCATATTTTGATTATGAGATATGGCAGATGGATGTCAAAACGGCTTTCCTTCACGAAAATTTAACCGAGGACGTGTATATGATACAGCCTGAGGGTTTTGTTGATCCGGCTAGCACTAGTAAGGTATGTAAGCTCAAGAGATCCATTTATGGGTTGAGGCAGGCATCTCGGAGCTGGAATATTCGTTTTGATGAGGTCGTCACTGGTCTCAGTTTCATCAAAAGAGAAGAAGACTCTTGTTTATACAAGAAGTTAAGTGGGAGCTCGATAGTGTTTTTGATCTTGTATCTGGATGACATATTGTTGATCGGGAACAATGTTTCGATGCTAAACTCGGTCAAGGAATCATTGAATGTCAAGTTTTCGATGAAGGACCTTGGTGAGGCAGTCTATATTTTAGGCATTAAGATCTATAGAAATAGATCGAGGACGCTGCTTGGCTTAAGCCGGAGCATGTACATAGATAAAGTGTTGAAGCGGTTCAACATGAGTGAAGCGAAGAAAGGGTTCTTGCCACTCTCACATGGTATAAGGCTAAGTGAGACTCAGAGTCCTTCGACATCTGATGAGCGAAGCAGGATGAGTAGGATTTCATATGCCTCGGCAATCGGATCCATCATGTATGCCATGATATGTACAAGGCCTGATGCTGCTTTTGCAATAAGCCTAACAAGCAGATACCAGGCCCACTCAGGTGAGAATCACTAGGAAGCGGTAAAGAATATTTTGAAGTACCTGAAAAGGACTAAAGAGATGTTCCTAGTTTATGGAGGTGAGGAAGAGCTTGTCGTAAGGGGTTACGTCAATGCTAGTTTCCAAACCAACAGAGATGATTGTCAATCACAGTCGGGATTCATGTACGTCCTTAACGGAGGAGCAGTGCACTGGATGAGTTCCAAGCAGTATACGGTGGCCGACTCTACCACAAAAGCCGCATACATTGCGGCTTGTGAAGCTGCAAAAGAAGGTGTTTGGATCCGGCATTTTCTGGATGATCTTGGTATTTTCCCAGCCTCGGTGAAACCGTTGGACCTTTATTGTGATAATTCTGGCACCATCGCACAAGCCAAGGAGCCGAGGAATCACCACAAGGTCAGACACATAGACCAGAAATATCACCTGATACGAAAGATCATAAAGAATGGTGATGTAGAGTTATGCAAGATTCACAAGGATGCAAATGTTGCAGATCTGTTGACTAAGCCGCTTCCACAACCCAAGCATGAGGGGCACGTTAGAGCTATGGGCATTCGATGTCTATTTGATTGACTCTAGTGCAAGTGGGAGACTGTTGGAGATAAGCCCTAGAGGCAATCATGTATGATGATATTTCCTATGTGTTTATGAATAAAGATAGTCCTTGGACATTATCAATGATGTGTATCAGCAAGTACGTGACTTGTTTGTGGGACTATGCATTGTATGATGACTGTCCTAAAAGGTCCCTAGTCGAAAGGGCTGTGTGGACGCGCAGCCGACTAGACTAGCATATGACACGGTCGACGGCTTGGTCTCACTAGCCATGGAGCATTGGATGCTAACTAGATAATATGGACTTGGAAAGGTCTGGTAGTATTCGACGTTGTCGTGGGAAACAAACACCTATGGGGCAGGGCCCCTTCTCGGTCCGGCAGGGAGCGGAGGGTGCACGAAGAGCAGATCGAGGCGAAGCACGCAAGGGATTTTTACCCAGCTTCGGAGCTCTCCGGAGAGATAAAACTCCTACTGCTGCTTTGTGGTGGTATTGAGTTCTTGCTCCAGAGCGTGAGTGTTCTGTAGTTTCGAATGAGTCGAACCCCCCCTACGTTGCGCATGGGCCTCCTTTTATAGGTTAAAGGGGTCACCAATAGGTGGCAACGTAGACAGGGGTACAAATGTAAAAAGAGGGGTTGGTACAACTTCTATCTAAAGTGTACCCTACCTAACTCTGACGGCAGGGGACAAGGGCATTTAATGCCCATCCGGTCGCCCAAACAGTGCAGAAAACGACCGTTTGGGGCGCCACCGCTTGCCACGATGGCCTTCTCGTCATCTCCGCTTGCCACCTCGCACCGCTTGGCTGCACAGCTTCCCGCCACGTGCGTCTGGAATGGTCCTACGGCGACACGTCGACGGATGCACTGGAGCAAGGGTGCAGAGTGGTGGCTTCGCCGCGGCAAGCGCCTTGCCGCGGTCGTTGTCTTGTCGCGCCCGAAAGGTTGTCGCTCGTCGGGACATGCCGGGACGCGCGACGCGTCGCGGCAAGTTTCTTGAAAATGCCTAGGTTGGCCTTCCCGGCAAGCTCCTCTTGCCGGGGCCTTGTCCTTCCCGGCGAGCTCCTCTTGCCGGGGCCTTGTCTTCTTAGTTCAAACACTTTGTTCTTGAATGGCATAAATAGGAACTACGGAGGATCTTGGTGGACACCCGGCAAGCCTTGCCGCGGGGCGCTGCGACTGCTCGTGCACAAGTTCGGGATACTAAGTTACCCCTACTTTAGTACACCGACAGGAGCCCCCGGGCCTGGGCCATACACGGTGCCGAGCGCTGTTGGGCCAGGCCCAAAACAGGGCACGGGCATGCGCGGCCTGGGTCCACACCAAATCTAACTCCGTATCCACCACGCCCTCCCGTAATGGCACGCATCGAATGCGGCATCGTGGGAGAGATCGTGGGTGATTCTTTAATCGAGAAAGGCGTAACGTTCGCCTCTCCTCTTTATAAGCAGGGGAAACAGGGGCCGTTCCCCCACCTTCGCCACTTGCGGTTCCTTCCTCAGAAAGCTCCGCCGCTCCCCTCCGCTTCCCAAGCCGAAAGAGAGCAGCGCTACGCCGCCCGTCGCCGCCGTTGCCTCCGCTCTCCTCCACCGCCTCCGCCATGGCTCCGAAGACCGGAAAGAGTGCGAAGTCGGCCGAGGCGCTGCGGCTTGAGGCGCTGCGCAAGGAGCGAGCGCTTTTCCCCCCGAGCTCACCCCGAAGGCGCTGTGGGAGTGGTTCTATCTTTTTTGGTCGACGGAGACACGGGCGCATCCGCGCACACAGGCACTCTCCGCCGAAGCTTCTACTTCAAAACGGTGCCCAAAAGGGTACTACTTCTTTCCACTGTTCTTCTACTGCGGGCTCTGCCCGCCCTTTTTCGATTTCTTCTGCGACATCATGAACACATACGGGCTCCATCTCCTTGATTTCACCCCTAACGCCGTTCTGACAATGGCGGTTTTCGCGCATCTTTGCGAGAACTTTGTCGGAATCCACCCCAATGTAGCCCTTTTCCGCCACTATTTCATGCCCCGGGTCGAGAAAGGAGAGCCCTTGTCTGGTGGGATCGCCTGGATCTCGAGGGCCGGCAAGAAGGAGCTGTATCTGGAGGGGGAGCTCCGCAGCAATTGGGATGAGTGGAGGGCTGAATAGTGTTGGATTGTTGACGCAGATCCGCAGCCATTCACCAATTTGCGCCAAGCCCGAGTAGTGCGCGGCGGCGAATGGAGCGCCCTGGCGGCGGATGATGCTAAGCTGAAGATCGCCACCACCCGGATTCTGCGGCTCAGGCTTGCCGGGCTCACTGTAGGGGCTGTTGGCGCGGACTTTCTTCGCCGCCGCATCGCCCCTCTGCAGGAGAGGGGAAGGCCCGCCTGGCTGTTCGGGGGCCCAGCGGATATCATGAGGCTGCGCCCAGGCCTCAATTTTAACTTTACTGTTTTGGAGATGGATGGGATGCTCAAGGAGCTGTTCAAGCACGACCCCAACCACCCGGAATGGTTCAGGCTGCCGCAGGGCGTCGTCCCACTGTGCAACAACTCCCAGCTTGATCGCATCCGCGCAATGATGCCGGAGTGCGACTCGCACGGGATTATCCCAACTTGGCAGGAGCCCTCCGACGACGTCGTGCGGTAATTCTTCGACGGCTTGGTGGAGGTAGCAGTCCGTGCCAACGAGCAGAGGCTCCTCACCCGCGACACCACTGATGACGAGATGCGGTACATCGCCACCAGGGCGGAGGAGGCGGCGGCAGTTGCCGCCGCGGGCGAGTTCGGGTTTACTTTGGAGGAGGCAGAGGCAGCCGAGGCGGCAAGCCTGGCCGACCGAGAGGACCTTGCCGGGGAGGTCGTTGGCGAAGGAGAGCCCGAAGCCGAAGCGAGCGAGCCCGCGGAGGGCGCAAGCGGCCAGCCATCTTCGAGCAGCTTGCCGTAGGCGGAGACCCCAGCGCAGCCCCCAGCTCAACAAAGAAGTCGCCTTCGGAGGACTGGAGACACAGCAGGGCGGCAGGCAGGCCAACAGCCGCAGCACCGCGGAACACGCTCCACTGCGACAAGCACCGTTGCCGCGGGAGCGGGGTCTTCTCGAGCCGCCGCACCTGATCCTGCCGCAGCTCCCGGCAAGCGTCCAAGGGAGCCTACTCCTCCGCCTCGTCACGCAGAAAGGGTACTGGACTTCGACCTTTCCGCGCTCAGCTCCGACGAGGAGGAAGAGGAGGAGGAGGAGTAAGACTTTCTTCCTGTTGTGCTTATACTTCTTCGTTCCTTGCTGTTTCTTGTCTTGTATCTGATCTGCTTCCCTCTGAACCTCGTTCCATTCCAGGACTCTAGCTGAGAGAGCGGCGAAGAGGGCCAAGGTCCCCGTGGTTGTCATCGAGGACGATCCTGCTGTGACGGTGGAGGACGCGTCCGAGACCACCTTGACGGACACGGCAACCTCTCCTCGAAGCAGCCCCCAGCGCAGCCCCCAGCGTAAGTACTTGTTCACTTCCTGTTGCGGGGCGCGCATGGGTGCTCTTTCCTTGCTGATATCTTGATTGTTGATTTGCTTGTGTAGGAGCAGAACAGGCCCATCAGGAACAACCAGAAGCCGCTCCTGAAGTGCTATCTGCTTCGACTACGCCGCCAAGGGGCGATTCCCCGACAAGGGAGCGCTCTCCGGCAAGGGAGCGGTCCCCGGCAAGGGGCAGTTCCCTGGCAAGGGACGGGACCAGTGATCCTTCGGTGGTGGAGTCCATGATCACAGAGCCCAGCACAGGTAACCCCCCTTGTCAGAAATTCTCCCTTGGGTTCTTCTTCTCCTGATCTTCTTTTTGGATATTTGCTTGACTTTTCCTTCCTCTTCCTATCCTCAGATCCTCCTTCCACCGATCCGATGGAGACTGAGGCCACCGGCAAGGAGGATGCACGCGGCAACACTGACGATGCCGCCGCCACCGAGGAAGAGCCTGGCGCTGACGATCCTGCCGGCGAAGAGGCCGCCAAGGCTACTAGTGCAGGAGCTGGCGAGGGGTCCGGCGATCGCACTGACGACCCCGAGGGCGCAGGAGTGCAAGGCGCTACACCGACCGCCGACCCCTCCGCCGCTGATGCAGCACCGGGCTCCGAAGAGCCCCAGCCCGGCGCCTACTTGAAGGCCAGCGAGGGTGTCTTCATCAAGCTTCCATGGGCGTCGAGCTCCAGGACGCCGATCGAGGGAGAGGCTTTTGACGGAGAGGTGCTCGCCTCCGCTGGGCTAACAGTGGTTGATGCGCCAAGCAGCAGCAGCGGCGAGTCCGAGGAGGAGCAGCTGCTCCAGAAGTTGGTGTCGCTCTACCGCGCCCGACAAGCGAAGCTGGAGTCCCGGGAAGCGCTTGTCGCGCAGGCGGGAGTTGACATAGAGAAGCATGCGGAGGAGCTCCAGAGCTGCAACCAAGAGGCCCTCCGGTCCATTGTGGAGGAGAGGGCGCAGCTTGTCGAGGCGCGGAAGGCCTTCATCCTTGAGAAGGCAGAAGCTGAGGAGCAACAGAGGCTTGCCGCTGAAGAGCTGTCCACCCGGGAAGGTGAACTGACATAGCGGAAAGTCAATCTGGACAGCTATGAGGAGGAGCTCGCCGCACGCGAGCAATCAATTGGCGGGGCACTCAAGGAGGCGAAGGATGCGGCCGCAGCTGCCGAGGCCGACAAGAAGGAACTGGAGGTGAAGACGACGCAGCTGGAGGCGGATCTGAAAGGTAAAGGTGAGGAGCTTGCCGCGCTCCAGCGCGAGCGCGAAAAGGATGCCCTCGCTCACGGCGATCTACAAGTTCAACTTGCAGATAAGGCAAAGGAACTGAACACCGCCAAGGACTCGAATGCTGATCTGGAGCTGAAGCTGGTCACGCTGACTGAGACGCTGGACGGCGCCAAGAAGCGAGAAGATGGCTTGAAGAAAGAGATCAAGGCCAACAAGGAACTGCTAACGAGGGCCGCCGAGACTCAAAACACCTTCAGGGCTACGGTGGAGCTCTGGACGGAGGGCCTCGTCAACATTGCTACAGTCATCGACGAGGAGCTGGCGCAACTCGACTTGCCGGGCTTCGGGTACTCCTCCGACGAGAACCTCCAGCCCAGCGCCAAGCTTACTCTGTTCTTCAAGGGCGTGGCGACAACTCTCCAGCAACTCCGGGAAAGGATCCCAAGGCAGCTGGCCGACGAGTCGCGTGCAATCTGTGCCAGAGTCTTGGAGAAGGTGTTGGTGAAGGTGCTCTTCCGCAATCCGAACCTCAACCTCACCAACGTTCTCAAGAAGCTGCCGGTGGGTGCCGATCTTGCAGAGCTCAAAGCCCTTGTCGCACCCATTGTGGACAAGGTGAACGAAGTCAGGAGGATCGACGGCGATCGTGTAGATTAGGCCGCCCTTTTCCTTTTTCTTGCCGCTGTCAGACATGTCGCAGGGACAATCTATTAGAGTGCGGCAAGTCATTATTGTAATATAACTTTATTCTGGGTAGTACTTGCTATGTTATTTCCTTTACTTGATTCCCTCCCTTGTATGTTTTTACCCTACGCTTTTAGGGATATTGCCGGTGCAGGCACCCTTTCCGCGAGCGCTGAGTGTGGAACATCAGCAGCCTGCTGGCGGTGTTGCCTCCGGCAAGAAACCTTGTTGGAGCTAGTCGCAGCACACTTACGTTGTTGAGCGGACTCGAAACAAAGTAAGGGCGCAACTAGCCACGAGTTGGTTCCTCCGCGCACAGGTTTTCCATACAAAGCACGGTCGTTCAAGGAAGATAACTTAAAAAATTTAAAATTGATTGTGCTCAAACTTTGGCAACTTAGCTTTTCTGTCGTCTGCGTCCCGGCAAGGCTATACTTCTTTGAACGACGCCTGGTCCACACCATTATCTTCTCCCTTCCCCCCTTGGTGAACTTGTGGGCGAAGGAACCTTATTTTTGAGAAAAAGAAAGAAGAGAAAATAAAGAATGGAGCCTTGAGGCTCGTTATTGCTTACCGGGGGCAAGAGCTGCACAAAGTGTCAGATAATACATGCAAAAGAAAGAAAGCATGAAATTTGACAATATTTGCAGAGCATATGATCTTTATTTATGCGCGGGATCTGCGCCCGGCTTTGTACAAAGGGTTGCATGCAACAGCGGCAAGGCTTGTACAAAAGGTGGTTGCCGGGACAGCAGGTTCCGGCAACCGCACCTTATGGGTAAAACTTGCAAAGATGCTCTATGTTCCAGGAGTTGCTCACCGGAAAGCCATCTTCGGTCTCAAGGTGGACAGCGCCGGGCCTAGTGACTCGCTTCACCCGATAAGGGCCTTCCCACTTCGGCGTCAACTTGTTGGAATTCTTGGCGGATTGAACGCGCCGAAGAACAAGGTCACCTTCCTCGAAACTTCTGGCATTAACTTTGCGGCTATGGTAGCGACGCAAAGCTTGCTGGTAGCGAGCAGCTCGTACAGCAGTCTAAAGATGATCTTCCTCAAGGAGCAGCGCGTCATCTTGCCGTAGCTGCTCTTGCTCAAGCTCATCATAAGCGAGCACTCGAGGCGATCCGTATACGAGTTCCGTGGGGAGAACTGCCTCTGCGCCGTAGACAAGAGAAAAAGGTGTCTGGCCAGTGGCTCGATTTGGCGTCGTCCTGATCGACCAAAGAACCACTGGCAGCTCCTCGATCCAATTTCTTCCGCACCTGTGCAGCCTGTCGAAAGTTCTGGTCTTGAGCCCGCGCAGCACTTCAGTGTTTGCCCTCTCCGCTTGACCGTTGCTTCTCGGGTGAGCAACAGAAGCGAAGCAGATCTTGGCGCCAAGATCTTGGACGTACTGCATGAAGGTGCGGCTCGTGAATTGTGTGCCATTGTCGGTGATGATCCTGTTAGGGACTCTGAAATGGTAAACAATCGACCTGAAGAACTTGACTGCTGACTGTGTTGTCACCTTCCTCACTGCTTCCACTTCCGGCCACTTTGTGAACTTGTCGATTGCCACGTACAAGTACTCAAAGCCCCCGACAGCTCGGGGAAAGGGGCCGAGGATGTCGAGCCCCCAGACCGAAAACGGCCAGGACAAAGGGATCGTCTAGAGAGCTTGAGCTGGTTGATGTATCTGCTTGGAGTGGAACTGGCACGCTTCACACTTGGTTACTTGCGTAGTCGCATCCTGGAGGACCGTGGGCCAAAAGAAACCTTGCTGGAATGCCTTGCCGACAAGTGCTCTTGCGCCAATGTCGTGACCACATATGCCTCCATGTATCTCCGCCAACAGCTCCTGTCCATCTTCCCGGGGAATGCACTTCAATTTCACTCCGTTGAATCTTCTTCTGTACAGTATGTCATCGACAAACTGGTACATACTTGATTGCCGGGCTACTCTCTCTGCTTCTTCTTGCTCTTGGGGAAGTTCTCCTGTTTGAAGGAAACGGACGATCTACTGCGCCCATGCCGGAGCTTGTGGCTCGACGACAAGGACTAAAGGCGCAAATGCTACTGCAGGAACATCAGCTTCCACGGCAAGGATCTGCGGTTCAGCCGGAGCGTGATGTTCCCCGGCAAGGTTGCCGGAGCAAGACTTGTCGGGGGCGTCTGCTTCAACGAAACAAACCCTAGGGCTTGTCGGAACAGACTGCCCCTCAGCACTCTTTGTGTTGATTCTGGGGACCTTCTTGGCGGCGGCTTCGGGGAGCTCTGCCGGAAAGTAGTCACCAGAAACCAACTTCCTCTTCTTGCTCTGTCCAGTTGATGGTGTTACAGATGGTTGAGTCAGCTTGAGCACAAAGATTCTTGGTTCCATAGGTAACTTGAGTGCGGCGCACTTTGACAGGCCGTCTGCAATGTCGTTCTGAGCTCTCGGAACGTGTTCCATCTGTAGGCCGTCAAAATGCTCTTCCAACTTTCTCACTTCGTCAATGTAAGCTTCCATCAACGGACTCTGATAATCTTTGTTCACTTGGCGGACGACAAGCTGCGAGTCACCCCTGACAATGAGCTTCTTGATCCCAAGGTCTGCAGCGATCCTGAGTCCGGCAAGCAAGCCTTCATACTCTGCAGCGATCCTGAGTCCGGCAAGCAAGCCTTGGGAAAGTGCATCTGGACCACGTACTTGAGGTGCTCTCCGGTGGGTGCGACAAGCAGCACGCCCGCACCGGAGCCTTGCAGCGAGAAGGCACCATCAAAGTACATGATCCATTCTTTGCCTGCTTCCTTGACGGGGATGCTCGTCTCCGGAGTTTCTTCATCAGGTGTTGGCGTCCACTCTGCTATAAATTCTGCCAATGCTCGGCTCTGGATAGTTGAAGTACTTTCAAACTTGAGGCTAAAGCTTGACAATTCCAGTGCCCACTCGACGATCCTGCCTGTTGCTTCCGGATTCTGCAATATCCTCTTCAACGGAAAGCGAGTGACAACAGTAATCTCATGTGCTTGAAAGTAATGGCGCAGCTTCCTCGAGGCCATGAGAAGGCCGAAAAGCAACTTCTGCACACCAGAGTACCTTGACCTAGCTCCCTGCAGAAGGGAACTGACAAAATAAACTGGGTGCTGCACCATCTTCTTCTGTTTCTCTTCCTGTGGCTGAACAGATCCATCCTTGCCGAGACCAGAGCTTGTCGGGGAAGCCCCTGCTTGTCGCTGGACTCGCTTGCCGCGGTTGCTGGCTCATCATCCGCGTCCCTCTCTGCTACTAACGCACCACTAACCACTTGATTGGTTGCTGCTAGATACAGCAGCAACTTCTCTTGTGGCTTAGGTGCGACAAGTATTGGAGTGGAGGACAGGTATCTCTTCAAGTCCTGCAGCGCAGCCTCCGCTTCCGGAGTCCATTTCATTGGACCTGCCTTTTTCAAAATTTCGAAAAACGGCAGGGTGCGCTCAGCAGACTTAGAGATGAACCTGCTGAGAGCAGCAACGCAGCCGGCAAGCCTTCGTACATCCTTGACGCGCTTCGGTGCTTCGATCTGCTCGATGGCCTTGATCTTGTCGGGATTGGCTTCAATCCCCCGCTGAGATACAAAGAACCCGAGAAGCTTGCCAGAGGGGACTCCAAACACAGACTTCTCGGGGTTCAACTTGAGATTGATCTTGCGCAGATTTGCAAAGGTCCCGTCCAAATCTTGGATCAAAGTTGCCATGTCTTTGCTCTTGACCACTATGTCATCCATGTAAGCTTCTACATTTCTGTGCAACTGTGGCTCAAAAGCATGACTGACTACTCTTGCGAATGTTGAACCAGCATTCTTTAGTCCGAAAGGCATCCGTACAAAACAGTAGGTGCCACACGGAGTAATGAACGCGGTCTTCTCCTCATCTTCTTATGCCATGAAGATCTGATGATATCCTGAGTATGCATCAAGAAATGAAAGCAAGTCACATCCGGCCGTGGAGTCAACAATCTGGTCAATGCGCCGCAAGGGAAATGGGTCTTTGGGACAAGCTTTATTAACATCAGTGAAGTCAATACAAAGCCTCCATTTCCCGTTCGCCTTGCGCACGACTACAAGATTGGCCAACCACGTAGGATGGAGCACTCCTCTGACAAGTCCTGCTGCTTCCAACTTCTTGATTTCTTCTGGAATGAATTCTTTATGCTCCACTGCCTGTTTCCTGACTCTCTGCTTGACGGGCCGCGCGTGAGGGCAGACGGCGAGGTGGTGCTCAATTACTTTCCTAAGAACACCGGGGATATCAGACGGTTGCCATGCAAACACGTCGACATTCGCCCGCAGGAAAGCAACGAGCGTGCTTTCCTATTTAGGGTCAAGCGTGGCACTGATGGTGAAGGTACCACCAGTGCCGTCCTCCTTGGCGGCCACTTTCCTGGTCTCTGGTGAAGCTGTCTTTGCCTTCTTACACTTGCCCGGTGGAGCTCGATGGTGCGTCCTCGACGGTAGCGCAGCACTCCGAAGAGGTGCGCTTGCCGGAGTGGGCATCAGAGCTGCTCTTGCCGGACTTGGTCTTCTTCTGGCAAGTGGTTTGCGTTCTGCTGCGGCTGCTGCTTCCCGGTAAATCTTGTCGGTGCAGATAAGGGCATCCTTCTTGTCGCCAGGGACAGAAATGACACTTATCGAACCGGGCATCTTGAGCACGTTGTAGGCGTAGTGAGAGGCTGCCATGAACTTGGCGAGCGCTGGACGGCCGAGTATCCCATTGTAGGGCAATGGGAAATCAGCAACATCAAAGGTGACCTTCTCTGTCCTGAAGTTCAGCTCGCTGCCAAATGTCACTGGCAGTGTGATCTTCCCCTTCGGCTTGCTCCTTCCCGGGTTGATTCCCTGGAAAGTGCCGGTTTCTTCGAGCTCGCTGTCAGGGATCTGGAGCTTCTTGAGCACCACGGAGGAGATCAGATTCAAGCCGGCCCCGCCGTCAACCAGCATCTTTGTGACCTTGAGGTTGCGGATAGTTGGCGAAACCAACATCGGCAAGCACCCGACCGCAGTTATGCGATTAGGGTGATCCTCAACATCAAAGATGATGGGCGTGCTGGACCACTTCAGAGGCTTGCGCGACTCAACTGATGGTTCTGCTGCATCAACTTCCCGCACCCACTGTTTGAGCTGGCGGTGCGAAGTATGCAGAGAAGCACCGCCGTCGATGCACAGAACCTCTGTTGCTTTCTGAAACTCCTGCTCGTCGGCCTCATCCTCATCTATCTATTCATCTTCGTCTTCGTCTTCGTCCTTGTCGCGGCCGTGGGGAGGTCTGTCTCCTTGCCGCTGCTTGGCCTTGCCGCGGCGCCCTCCCCGGGCGGGACGCTTCGTGCCAGATCCTCCTCCACCTTATTGGGCCTTCTCTTTGTCGCGGCGCTCGTACTCAGCTTTCTGCAGTTCAACAAGCTGCTCAACTTTCTTGCAAGTCTGGAGATCATGGCCCTTGGTGCGGTGGATCTTGCAGTACTGCTTGCCGGAGCCGTCCTGCTTGTCGGCGGCCACCACAGCCTCGCCGGAGTTACCAGCTTTGGCCTTCTTGGCGCAACCTCTGTTGCCGGACTGCTCGACAACTAGCACATCTTTAGCTTTCCGCTTTCTGTTGTTCCGCCTCCGGCTTTTCTTTGCCGGGGCGGCATCCTCACTGTCAGATCCTTCTGCTCCTGCATTCTCTCCAGGGAGTTTCCTCCCCTCTTCAGCACGTGCACACTTGTCGGCCAGGGCATATAGCTCACTGACGTCTCTAATATTGCACATCGCCATCTCCTCCCTCATCCTGCGGTTTCGCACGTTCTGATGGAACGCGCTGATGACCGCGGCAGGGTGGACGTCTGGGATGTTGCACTGCACTTGGCTGAATCTCTGTATGTACTTGCGTAGGGGTTCTCCTTCCTTCTGGGCGAGCAGATGAAGATCGCTTTCATGGCCATGGGGTTAGTGGTCGCCTGTGAAGGCGCCGACAAACTGATGGCACAGATCCGCCCATGAGGAGATGGAGTCGTCCGGCAAGTGCATGAGCCACGATCTGACGTTGGGCTTGAGCACCAGCGGGAAGTAGTTGGCGAGGATCTTCTCGTCGCGCCCCCTGGCCGCCTGCACCGCGATGGTGTAGACGCTGAGGAACTCCAACGGATGTATCCTGCCATCGTACTTCTCGGGTACATCTGGCTTGAAGTTCTTGGTACTGGGCCACTGGACTTGCCGCAGCTCACGGGTGAACGCAGGGCAACCTGCCGCGTACGGCAAGTCGCCTGGTTCCCCTGGCGCATGCATGTCGACAGTGGGTCCAGCGCGCTGTTCTGATTGACGCCGCGCTTCTCTTCGACGCTCGATTCGAGCGCGAGCGTCCTCTTGCTGCCGTTCTTGAAGAACTTGGCGCTGATCACGACGAACTCGTGGATCCGACGACGCCGTGGAGTCGGTGTCGAGGTTGACCTGGTGAGTTGGCGATCTTGGCCTTTGGGGCGGGGAGTGCACAGTGGTGGCACCTCCACCGGTCTTATCGCCACCGGTTTGCGCCTGGGCGTCTTGCCGCGGCTTCGACGTGCTTGGTTGCCGGGGAGTGTCGCCGTTGGCGAAGCCGATGAGGCTCTGAATGGTGATCCTCTAATCGTCGATCTTATCCGGCGCTGGAGGGTAGTCTAGGAGCAGTTGGGCTCGAGCCAACGCTTCTTCTGGGGTTTTCGGCGGCGGGGGCGAACGCCGCGAGGAGCGGGATATGCTCAAACTTATAACAGTGTTAGAAGGAGCAACATCTCGTCCAGGCGACCGTGCCGCGCTCGCGCCAACATGTTGGCGTGCAGGTTGGCTTGGAGCGTGCCGCGATCCGCCAGCTTGGCCTTGTTCCAACGCGAGTACGATGCTAGGAGCACCATGGCGTTGTCTATCCCACGCCTCCTGAGAGGGACACGGCGCATGCACGGACGCCGAAGTTTGCGGGGCCTTGTCCTTGGATCTGGTGACAATATGAGTTCCCCCGTCGGCGTCCGTTCCTCCGCCGGCATCTACTCCACCGCCCGTTTGCTCCGGTGGCGGTGGAATCGACGCAGACGGACCAACCTCCTCCGAAGCCTTCTTCTTCGATGGCATGTCGATGAAGATGATGATGTAGCGCGCGCGAACACCGGATCAGGTTCGCACAACCTCGACGCCCCCTACCTGGCGCGCCAAAGATGTCGTGGGAAACGAACACCTATGGGGCAGGGCCCCTTCTCGGTCCGGCAGGGAGCGGAGGGCGCACGAAGAGCAGATCGAGGCGAAGCACGCAAGGGATTTTTACCCAGCTTCGGAGATCTCCGGAGAGATAAAACTCCTACTGCTGCTTTGTGGTGGTATTGAGTTCTTGATCGAGAGCGTGAGCGTTCTGTAGTTTCGAATGAGTCAAACCCCCCCTACGTTGCGCATGGGCCTCCTTTTATAGGTTAAAGGGGTCACCGACAGGTGGCAACGCAGACAGGGGTACAAATGTAAAAAGAGGGGTTGGTACAACTGCTCTCTACAGTGTACCCTACCTAACTCTGACGGCAGGGGACAAGGGCATTTAATGCCCGTCCGGTCGCCCAAACAGTGCAGAAAACGACCGTTTGGGGCGCCACCGCTTCCCACGATGGCCTTCTCGTCATCTCCGCTTGCCACCTCGCACCGCTTGGCTGCACAGCATCCCGCCACGTGCGTCTGGAATGGTCCTGCGGCGACACGTCGACGGATGCGCTGGAGCATGGGTGCAGAGTGGTGGCTTCGCCGCGGCAAGCGCCTTGCCGCGGTCGTTGTCTTGTCGCGCCCGAAAGCTTGTCGCTCGTCGGGACTTGCCGGGACGCGCGGCGTGTCGCGGCAAGTTTCTTGAAAATGCCTAGGTTGGCCTTCCCGGCAAGCTCCTCTTGCCGGGGCCTTGTCCTTCCCGGCAAGCTCCTCTTGCCGGGGCCTTGTCTTCTTAGTTCAAACACTTTGTTCTTGAATGGCATAAATAGGAACTATGGAGGATCTTGGCGGACACCCGGCAAGCCTTGCCGCGGGGCGCTGCGACTGCCTGTGCACAATCGGGATACTAAGGTATCCCTACTTTAGTACACCAATAGACATAGTCAGATCTGAGTCAAGAAAAGGTCCAAGTCAGACATACCCAACTATGAGACACAGCGATATGTCATCTGTGAGTCTCTAGTACAACATACATTCTATGTCCTAAGACCTAAGCTGACGCATGTACTCGGGATGGTGATAGACTTGCTTTGGGCCGACCAAACCCTACTCCGTGACTGGGTAGTTACAAAGGTAGGTTTCGGGATTGTCCAGACCCATGCCGCGAGACATGGTCGAGCAAGATGGGATTTGCCCCTCCGATCAGGAGAGATATACTGTGGGCCCCTTGTGTGATCCGACCAGGATAAGCATGGCCATGCGACAGGGATTATGAGATAATCTGGTTTGTGGTCGGTATCACTGGAACGGGAAGGAGGTAGGGATGGCACAAGGATGACAGTCTCGCCTTGAGCCCGACAACATATATCGTGCGACAAAGGGAATAGAAGTGTGACACGTTGTACAGGTTCGCCTAACCAGTTTCATAGTCTGCTTGGTGGTCGGCATGCCTTGCTAAACGCCGATACCAACCGTGCAGGTCAGAGGTGATCCGAACTGTGACCAAGCCGACTTGAACCTAAGGGGTCGCGTGCTTAAGGTAAGGAACCTACCAGGTCGGTTCGTAGGACACTGGTCGGATGTGATCCGAACTGGACTAGTTACGTGATCGAGTAGACTTTGGGCTTTAGGGTCTGTGCGAGGCCCAAGTGTTGAGCCTGCGACGAACGCCTATATAAAGTGGAGGTGCGGCACACTCATGAGGTTGATCGCTTCGGCACCGTCGTTATGGTTTGCATGTGTTGCGAATAGCCACCTCCACTCGCCGCCGACTGTGTGATCGGACCTAGTAGTCTGCCGCACGGTGTTCCTCCTACACGCGTGGATACCCTTAGAGGCGATGCACTTCCTCCGCTTTGGCGAACTTGTACATGGGATCGAACGACCGGCTATACGAGGGAGATCGGACAAGGAGGAGACGAGCCACACGGACACGCTGCCCCAACTCTTCTTCCGCTGCACGACACTGCGCATCTAGTGGTAACAAACTATGATCCATCTCCGGTAGCATGTTCTTGGTTGTTCTGCGCATAGGAAATTTTAATTTGCAGTCGACGCACCCTACCGTAGATCTCAACACTTAGAGCCAAGCCGCATGGAGCGAGGGGCACTACGGCGAAGCTTTCGGGGCGGCGACCCTGGAGGCTTACGTGCCCCACATGGTGGATCGGGAATACACACTGGAAGAAGACCACGGCTCGTTCCTCGGGCCACGCTGGGAGGAAGAGACGCCAGAAGCCGAGCCCTTTCAGGAGCCTCAAGGAAGCTTCGCTGACCGCCCTCGGCGGTAGCAGCTATCATGTACCGCTAATTCCTCAAGAGCAATGTTATGCCAACCATGGGTCGCAGGAAGTCCAGGTCACTGTAGCGGAAGGCTGCCCCTGTGCGGCAGCCTCCCTCCCCTCAGGAGGAGGGCACTGGGGGCTGCAGGAGAGGGGCCGGGAGCCAGCCCCCCCCCCCCCCCCCCCGCGGCGCGCGGAGCAAGTTGTTCCTTGGAGGTAGTCTCTCTGCTGGGGAGTTGCTGCAAGGCCTGCCCCCGGCAGAGGACCCGTGGTCGTCGGGGGAACCACTGGCGTCCCCTTTTCGCCATTGGCGTTGTCCTTGATTTCCGGTCGCCATCAATGGTGGTCAAGGGAGGCACAAGGCAGGGCCCTCATTTGGTGATATGAAGCAAGGCCGGTACCTGTGAAGCTCGCCGCCCGTGACACTCTCACGTAATAATGAGTTGGGGTTGTACACACCCCGGAGTCTCCCGAGAGCCGCCCTCGGGCCTCGGGGGCTCCCTCCCACGCCCAGTGGCAGCACTTAGCTCCGCGCTGATGAGAAGACGTCGAAGACTAGACTAGGTGCCAGACGCGGCCTTTTGCTTTTGCTTCCTTTTATGTGGTCGAGCTTTCTCGTTTCAGATTTAAGTTGAAGTTAAATTTGTGTTTGCGTAAGCGGGGAGGGGTGTCTTGTCTTATTCGCATGATTTCTTGTTTTCCGTTTCATGCCCGAGTTGGAATTCGCACTAGTTGCCTCCCCCTCGCGAGCGGGGCTGGGCTCAGCACACGCACGCATGCCGTCCCGCGGCCGGCACTCGCTCTCGTAAGGCTCTCGCCACATGGTCAAACAGGTCTCCCGAGGGACCCCCGGAGAGTCACCACAATCCTACTCGAGGCTCACCCAGGATAAAGGTAAAATCACAGCAACCAACTCATCACAGAGCCCGTAACGCCATACGGGCGCCCATTCGGCGCCGTCCTTAACAACGCGTGGGCAACAATCCTTTTTACATAAGGGGCTTCCCCTCCCAAAATGCTCTTACAACCTTCAGGGCCATGCCCAAACTTTGTCCGCGCAGGATAAACAGCAGGGGGCACAGGATCAATCAAACATGTCGCTCACCACACCCTCTTGCTCATCTCCGGGAGCATCGCTGGCACCACTATCGCTGTCGCTGGCTTCGCCATCACCATCGTCGGTGCCGTCTTCGCCGTTGTTCACCACGTCACCTTCATCAACAGCAACTACCACCCCGTCATCATCAGAGGTGATGGCTTGGACAAGTGCATCCACATTGTCCTCCACCCAACGCGCAAGGTCGCCTCGGATGGCGGCGTCGAAGTCAAAGTGGGGGTCGATGTTATGAAGATGGCTGAAGACGAGGGGGAATGTGCATGCGAGCAGGCCGTGACTGCTCTCCTCGGCAAGCTGACGAGCCCTCTCAAAGCGATTCTCCAGATGCGTCACCACGTCAGTGAAGAACTGGAGATTACCGGCGTAGTTGGCCACATTGGGTTGCTCAGCGGTCGCGTCGCAGATATTGCCCAGGGCCGTGTTGGCCTTTTCCTGAGAATTCGGAGCATGGGGCCATGCATGTGCTCAGGCGTCTGCCACTGGCGAATCTCATCTTTGTTCCTCCGCCCGATGGACTTGGTGTCGTCGACCCTCCGTTGGAGAAGCAGATCGGCGCAGTAGGAGGCCAACTCAGTCTGCGCCATGACCAGGGCGGCTGTGGTGGCCTCAGCATGCTGCGTCGCTTCAGTCAGCTTGGTCCTAACAGCGACAGTCCTGCCCGCAGCCTCGGCCTTGATCAGCTCCAACCTCTCGTCATACTCGCGCTCAAGACCCGCGCGAACTTCCGCCACGCGGCGGTCGTTCTCTTCTTGGATTCGGACCTCCTGCACGCCAACGTCGTCCTCTGCCTGGGTAACCCGGCACTCCCTCGTCTCCAACTGTTCAAGATCGAGGTTGCACTCGGCAGCTTCCGGCGTCAGCACTTCCTCGCGCCTCCGGAGCTCCTCCTCTTCGACGGGCGTCCCCTTTAGCGATGCAATGGCAGCTTGGCTCAGCTCCATTTGCTGCTCCAGGGAATTGCACCAGGCTTGGTGTCACACCCAATATGCGACCCTATCCTAAAGGAACTCGAAGGTCCCACTAAGGATAGAAGCGCATATTGGAGACACTTTTGCAAGGTGGATATCATTACATCGTACCATTACATAATAGTTGGGGATACATACAAGAGGCATAGAATACCACACGAATACAACATCATCATACATAAGAGCAGCATCTGACTACGGAAGAAACACAAACAGAAACTCAAACGACATCCACCCTACTAGCCCAGGCTGCCGACCAGGAACCTATCCCCTGAACGACGAAGCAGAAGAAGAACTCAAAACAAGCAAGCATAGCTCTCGCGTCAAGATCATCGCGTAACCTGTACCTGCAACTATGGTTGTAGTAATCCGTGAGACACGAGGACTCAGAAATCCCATTACCATGGGTATCAAGACAAGCAAAGCTTAATGGGTAAGGACGGGGTAAAGTGGTGAGGTTGCAGCAGCGACTAAGCACGATATGGTGTCTAACATACGTAAATGAGAGCGGGAAGAGAAACAAAAGAACAGTCGTGAAGCTAGCAATGATCAAGAAGTGATCCTTAACTCCTACTTACGTCAAACATAACTCAAAACCGTGTTCACTTCCCGGACTCCGCTGAAAAGAGACCATCACGGGTACACACGCGATTGATGCGTTTTAATTCGAATCAGGTGTCAAGTTATCTACAACCGGATATTAACAAATTCCCATCTGCCACATAACCGCGGGCACGGCTCTCAAAAATTTATACCCTGAAGGGGTGTCCCAACTTAGCCCATCACAAGCTCCCACGGTCAACGAAGGATATTCCTTCTCCCAGGAAGACCCGATCAGTCTCGGAATCCCGGTTACAAGACATTTCGACAATGGTAAAACAAGACCAGCAAAGCCGCCCGATGCGCCGACAATCCCGATAGGAGCTGCACATATCTTGTTCTCAGGGCAACACCGGATGAGACATCCTACGAGTAAAACCAGACCTCGAGTTTCCCCGAGGGGGCCCTGCAGTCTACTCGGTTCAGACCAGCACTTAGAGAAGCACTGGCCCCGGGGGGGGGGGGGATAAAATAAAGATGACGCTCGAGAGAGCGACTCCCAAGGGAAAAGTAGGTGGTGGTGAGGCAAATAGTAAAACCAAGGTTGGGCCTTGCTGGAGGAGTTTTATTCAAAGCGAACTGTCAAGGGGGTCCCATAAATCACCCAACCGCGTTAGGGGTCGCAAAATCCGGGAACATATGACGGAAACTAGGGCGACAAGAGTGGAACAAAACACCAGGCATGAGGCCGAACCTTCCACCCTTTACCAAGTATATAGATGCATTAATTAAATATAAGAGATATTGTGATATCCCAACATAATCCTGTCCACCCTGGAGAAATCTTCAACTTCACCTGCAACTAACAACGCTATAAGAGGGGCTGAGCAAAAGCGGTAATATAGCCAAGCAAAGGTTTGCTAGGAAGGGCGAAAAAGGTTAGAGGCTGACATGGCAATTTGGGAAGGCTTGAAGAACAAATGATAGGAAGTGCAACAAAGCGATAGAATGAAGCAACTAGCATAGCAATGATAATAGTGAGATCTAGGGTAGCGGTCATCTTGCCTGAAATCCCACAAGGAAGAAGAACGAGTCCATGAATAAGATGAAGCCACGAAGACGAAGCAAGCGTAGACGAATGAATCCTCACGATCGCAACAAAACAGGAACTATCGAGAAGAAGCACACAACATGGTAAACACACCACACATAGACAAGGCATGTGCAACCAAGTATGATGCATGACAAGGCTACATGAAGCTACTCATGGCAAGAGATGATGCATACAAGGGCAACACATCAAAGCAAGGTTAAATGAGGCCGGAAACAACATATAACAATTTAGAAATTGGTCCAGAACTCAATAAACCTTATGTTCAAGTTGTTAAACAGCAAGTTAAGATACACCAAGATGATCAACACGAGATTCTAGTCAAGTTACATATAAAGTTCATTTTATTCGGAGCTACGGCCTAAAAGATGAGCAAAACAAGTTAAACATGGCATTGATGCAAAATGCATCCAAACATCAAGCAAACACTCTCAAAACATGGATGCAACAAGGTAATATGAAACTTCATGCAAAATCAAGCAAGTTTCATATAGAGCACACTCAAAACGGAGCAACGGTTCAACACATGCACACTATACAAGTTTAAAGGACAAGCTGTCCAAAACAGCAACTAGGAATCTAGCAAGCATCAAAACAATATGCTACAGCATCTTAAAGTGAAAACAAAGGGCATGGGCATGAAGTACAGGTAAAGCATGACAAAACATGAACATTGAGCTATCTCCAGAAAACACTAGAACATGCTCAAAAGGACATGGCAAGATTGCAAATAATAACAGTTTCAGGCTTAGCAGAAACATCAGGTTGCAATGTTTAGAGCTATCCAAGAACATGTTACAAGAGCTTAACATGGCAAACAAAGGCCTGGATGCTAATACTAAAGACAATGATCAAAACTCCCTTACTTAACTAATTCCAAAGATCAACAGAAAATATGGTAGCATCCTTACAAACATGGCAAATGATATGAGATTCAGACATGGCAGGAACATTGATAAGTAGGCATGTTGGTGAGCTTGTACCACTCACCACAGAGCAATACATGGCATGCCAAGGTGACCAACAGTAAGAATACATGTTTATGAAGATAAGCATGGAAATATCAAGTTCATAGGGCACATGGATCACTAGCAAAGCACATTGCAAAACTGAACTTAATGTTAACAGGCTGACAGCAACATTATTTAGCAAGTTTGGAGCAAGATAGCAATAAGTCAAAGTAGGCTATAAATGCAACCAGGGGCATGAATGGATAGAGCATGCCATTTGTAACAAAACATCCTTAGTGAACATCTCCAGATTATGCATAGAATGACTTGTAGAAGCAGGTTAACATAGCATCATGATATAGCAGATTCAGACTAGCAAAACAATAACAGCAAGTAACCTACTTCACGAGCTCGATGCACTCACTACAAGACTCAACCAAATACATGAATTGCACTACTGTGAAGATGGCATGATGTAGCTCAAAACTCATGTAGACATCAAGTTCATAAGATGCACACACAAAATGCAATGAAAAAGACAAAACAGCAAGTTCTGCTAACAGACAGTAGACAACATTATATAGCACTCTTGCAACAATGATTAGGGCATTAAGATGAGCTCAAATGAACATGGCACAATGGAACAAAATGTGGAGCACACTCTGTTGAACATTTTGACATATTACACATAGTAAATGAAGCAATATACATTAAGGGACGAAGTATGCACCAGAATGCAACTATTTAGGGACGACCGATTTCAGTAAAAAAAACAGGTGAGCGGGATATAGCAAAAATGTGCACGGGCGAGGAAAGGAGGGCTCGCTAACCATGGGCCCTGGGCTAGGACGAGGGGGAGGAGGCAGATCGGGCCGGCTCTGACTGGGCCGACAGCGGGGCCCATGGGTATCGTCGTCATCCTCGATCCAGAGGGGATCAAGGGAAGCAGGGGAGGCGCTGCCTTCGGGGGAGACGGCGGCTATGCCAGATCGCCGGAAGGAGGTCGGGGAGGTGGGAACGGACGGTCCGGTGAGGGGGGGGGTTCCCAGATCCGGCCGGTGGCGCAGAAACTCGAAGCTGGCAGCGACGTGCATGGTGGCGGCAGCCTGCTGCGAGTGTGAGAGAGCAAGTGAGGGAGAGGGAGACCAGGGAAGGAAAGAGAAGAGGAGGCGCGGGGCACTGTCCTGGACGGAGGTACTCGCCGGCGGTGGGGCTCCGGTGGCCGGAGGGTGTAGGGCGATGGCGGAAGGCGCGAGCAAGCCACGGGGCGGCTCGGGCCCAGATCCGACCCGGGCAGGCCGGCGATGGGCTTCGGCGGCGCGCGGGATGGGCAGCGGCGACGTGGGGGCGCGGGAGTGGCTTAGGCGGCGAGGTTGGCGATGTGGCGGGCGCTGATTGGTCGGAGTGAGGTGGCTGGTGGACGCGTCCGGTGGCGCGGGGGATGAAGAAGGCTAGGGTTGGACATCGAGATTTTCGGGGAGAGCACATATTTATAGCTAGGAGGAGGTAGGAGTGTCCAAATGGAGTGCGGTTTTCGCCCACACGATCGTGACCGAACGACCGAGAGCATGGAGGGGGTTTGGATGGGTTATTGGGCCACTTTGGAGGGTTGTTGGGATGCACACAAAAGAGGCCTTTACGGGAACCCGGTTAACCGTTGGAGTATCAAACAGACTCCAAATGGCACAAAACTTGACAGGCGGTCTACCGGTGGTGTACCAAGATCGCTTGGCAAATCACGGTCCATTCTGAGAATGTTTAACACCTGCTCACAACAATAGACAAAAGGGGGACGTCGTGGACATAGGAGTGCCGGATTGCAAAATGGACAACGGGGAAAATGCTCGGATGCATGAGACGAACACGTATGCAATGCAATGCACATGATGACATGACAAAATGCAACACGCAAGCAAATGACATGGCAACCATGGCGAATAACTGGATGACACCTGGCGCATCGAATCCGGGGTGTTACAACTCTCCTCCACTAACAACAGATCTTGTCTCGAGATCTTAGGAACGCGACGGAAGAGAAAAAGGAAGAGGTGAAGTAAGAACGCAGGAGAAAAGGCAAAGAATCGAGAGCACTCGAGAAGAAGAGAGGAACGAAGAGAATGCCGAGAATCGAAAACTCATGGAATCAGATAGACTATGAAACCACTCTGGTTAGAATGAGATAGGAAACGAATAAGACTGAAAGGATTTAGGCAGCACTCCGGCTGAAACATGGAGTAATAGAACACGAGCTTCAGAGGATGGAATGATACTTGATGAATACCTGACACAAACCCTCCAGAATGAATTGAAATAGTTGAATGAAAAGAACGGAGAAGAAAATGACAACTTGTGCCACGAATGAAAGTGAAAGCATCTTTAGAAGGAAGGTTTATATGGAGTTGTTGAGAAAATCAACAACGAAAAGAATATTCTTGTTGTGGTCTTATAGGTAACATCTCAAGATCATAAGGTGGTAACCGGCCACAAACGGAAATGATTGGATCGCTGAGAAGAACGAAGAAATGCAAAATTCCACTTCAAAAGAATACGGAGAATTAACTGCACTTCGAAAAGCAAAAGGGAAAGATACGTGAGCTCCTTCGAGAAGAATCTTGATGAACACTTGAGGAATGAATTAAATCATAACGAGCCACCGTGAAGAAATCCGGTAACAAAAGGATGATGAGATAGAAATGAAGGATGAAAAGAATAAGACTAAAGCCTTGCGTTGATTTAGATGGAGGTTCCGATGAGATGGCCGAGGAAATTTGAACTCCGGAAAAGAAAAGATGAACAACTTGGAATCAAGAGATTATTCATCATGAACAATCTCCGAAGGAAGGAATTAATCAACTTGACCACGATGAAATGAGAATAAGAATTATGTTATGCTTATCCTTCATCAATTCCATTGATGAGAAGCAATGGATTGCATACCACTTATTCACACTGGGAAAAGATTAAGGGGAGATATAGCACCAAATTTGGGAAGGTCTTCATGAGCCACCGGTAGTTTTGGAAAGAACGAATGAATTCATATGATGAGAACGGAACAGGAATCTTCAACGAACCACCGTGAAAATGTAAATGAACGAAGAGAAGAGAACGAATCGCCGGAAGGAATTAGAAAATGAACGAAGATACTTGACTAAATCAAGATGCACGAGAACAAAGAGATCGTGAACTGATTAAAGCTTGGATGAAGCACTGGAAGAATATGAAGACGAACGAAAAGGCATGAATATAGAATAATTGTATAACGAAGCTGAAAACTTGGAACGAGGAAATATTCTGAAATGGAGGCCTCCGGATAAACGAAACGGGAAAATAACTCCTGAAAAACTCCGGATGGGTAAGAAAAGAATCTCTGACAAACTGAATAATTTTAGAGGATAACATGAATCTAGCACCACGAATCTTCGGGAGAATGGACAAGATTTAGGGAAAAAAACTCTACTTCGGTCTTCACAAGACATCGAGAAACACCTTGCAGAATTTGTTGAAACACTACGAAAGAATGAAAAGAGGAAGATTGACCCGAACATTAAAGAATTTGAAAGCGATCTTGGAGAAGGCATCTGACTGATGAAATTCATACTTACGTCAAACTTTGAAAAGAATTTGAGAATAGCTCCGGAAAATTAGGAGAGTCAGGTAAGATCCTGGAAAAAGACCTGTGGGTTAGGGCCCACTAAAAGAAAACACCGTTGGAAAGGTATGTTGAACAGATAGATGATGCACCGGAACAAATGAAATATTTGAATGAGGTGACAACCTCGAATTAATTTGAACACAGATGAATCTCCTGAGATGTCTTCCGAACTCCGGAATGATTGAATGGCGAGAGGCAAACGAGCAAGGAGAACACTTGATATAAGGAAAAGAATACGATCAACACAGAAAAACTTGAATAGAGTCCATCGGAGAAGAAAAAGAGATGAAGAATGTCCACCGAGATGAGAATTCACCGGTTGAAATGATTGAGGGAAGACTGAGGAGGCTCCACATGAACGAAATTGATGGTTGAAAGAGACTCAAGCTCCGGGAAAGAGAGGGTGGGAGGGCGGGAAAAAACAAAGGCAACTTGGAAGGGGAAATCGACGAATAACTTGAAGAGAAAACACCGGTTGAAAGAAAGCAAAGGCTTCGCACGAGTAGGATGGATACTCGATTATGGACTCCGGTTCCGAGAAAAAAAAGGGAAGGGCGGGTGTGAAAAGAAGACAACTGAGGACGGGGAAAACCTCATTGCTGAGAAAGAACTGAGGATTGAACTTGGCAAAGATGAAGAGGCTCGAGTCAACTTGACGAGAAATGCATCGGATGAAAAGAGCTGAGAACTAACGATCGGAAAACCAACTACGTGATCCTAAAGAAAATTTTGAAGGGGAAGAGGAGTAATTCAAAACACATACGTCAAGATTCCTCACTAGAGCGACGAAGGGGCAGATGAGTAAAAAGAATTCCTACTCCCCGATATTACTAGACTCCGAAAACAGTTTTCTTCTAGACTCAACAACGGCCAAACTACTCGATCAATCAAGGGGGCTCCTATGGTCGGTCGAGGCTCTGATACCAACTTGTCACTACCAATATGCGACCCTATCCTAAAGGAACTCGAAGGTCCCACTAAGGATAGAAGCGCATATTGGAGACGCTTTTGCAAGGTGGATATCATTACATCATACCATTACATAATAGTTGGGGATACATACAAGAGGCATAGAATGCCACACGAATACAACATCATCATACATAAGAGCAACATCCGACTACGGAAGAAACACAAACAGAAACTCAAACGACATCCACCCTGCTAGCACAGGCTGCCGACCAGGGACCTATCCCATAAATGACGAAGCAGAAGAAGAACTAAAAACAAGCAAGCATCGCTCTCGCATCAAGATCATCGCGTAACCTGTACCTGTAACTATGGTTGTAGTAATTTGTGAGCCACGAGGACTCAGCAATCCCATTACCATGGGTATCAAGACTAGCAAAGCTTAATGGGTAAGGACGAGGTAAAGTGGTGAGGTTGCAACAGCGACTAAGCACGATATGGTGGCTAACATATGTAAATGAGAGCGGGAAGAGAAACAAAGGAACGGTTGTGAAGCTAGCAGTGATCAAGAAGTGATCCTGAACTCCTACTTACGTCAAACATAAATCAAAACCGTGTTCACTTCCCGGACTCCGCCGAAAAGAGACCATCACGGCTACACACGTGGTTGATGCGTTTTAATTCGAATCAGGTGTCAAGTTATCTACAACCGGATATTAACAAATTCCCATCTGCCGCATAACCGCGGGCACGGCTCTTGAAAATTTATAACCAGCAGGGGTGTCCCAACTTATCCCATCACAAGCTATCACGGTCAACGAAGGATATTCCTTCTCCCAGGAAGACCCGATCAGTCTTAGAATCTCGGTTACAAGACATTTCGACAATGGTAAAACAAGACTAGCAAAGCCACCCGATGCACCGACAATCCCAATAGGAGCTGCACATATCTCGTTCTCAGGGCAACACTGGATGAGACATCCTACGAGTAAAACCAGACCTCGAGTTTCCCCAAGGGGGCCTCACAGTCTACTCGGTTCAGACCAGCACTGGCCCGGGGAGGGGGGGGGGCTAACATAAAGATGACCCTCGAGAGAGCGACTCCCAAGGGAAAAGTAGGTGGTGGTGAGGCAAATGGTAAAACCAAGGTTGGGCCTTGCTGGAGGAGTTTTATTCAAAGCGAACTGTCAAGGGGGTCCCATAAATCACCCAACCACGTTAGGGACACAAAATCCGGGAACATAATACCGATATGACGGAAACTAGGGCGGCAAGAGTGGAACAAAACACCAGGCATAAGGCTGATCCTTCCACCCTTTACCAAGTATATAGATGCATTAATTAAATATAAGAGATATTGTGATATCCCAACATAATCCTGTCCACCATGGAGAAATCTTCAACTTCACCTGCAACTAACAACGCTATAAGAGGGGCTGAGAAAAAGCGGTAACATAGCCAAGTAAAGGTTTGCTAGGAAGGTTGAAAAAGGTTAGAAGCTGACATGGCAATTTGGGAAGGCTTGAAGAACAAATGATAGGAAGGGCATCAAAGTGATAGAACGAAGCAACTAGCATAGCAATGATAGTAGTGAGATCCAGGGTAGCAGTCATCTTGCCTGAAATCCCGCAAGGAAGAAGAACGAGTCCATGAACGAGTCCAGAACTGAATAAATCTTATGTTCAAGTTGTTAAACAGCAAGTTAACATGCACCAAGATGATCTACACGAGATTCTAGTCAAGTTACATATAAAGTTCATTTAATTCGTAGCTACGGCCTAAAAGATATGAGCAAAACAAGTTAAACATGGCATTGATGCAAAATGCATCCAAACATCAAGAAAACACTCTCAAAACATGGATGTAACAAGGTAATATGAAACTTAATGCAAAATCAAGCAAGTTTCATAAAGAGCACACTCAAAACGGAGCAACGGTTCAACACATGCACACTATACAAGTTTAAGGGACAATCTGTCCAAAACAGCAACTAGGCATCTAGCAAGTAAAAAAACAATATGCTACAAAATCTTAACGTGAAAACAAAAGGCATAGGAATGAAGCACAGGTAAAGCATGACAAAATATGAACACTGAGCTATCTCCATAAAACACTAGAACATGCTCAACAGGACATGGCAAAATTGCAAATAATAACAATTTCAGGCTTAGCAGAAATAACATCAGGTTGCAATGTTTAGAGGTACCCAACAACATGTTACATGATCTTAACATGGCAAACAAAGGCATGGCATGCTAATAATAAAGACAAAGAACAAAATTCCCTTACTGAACTAATTCCAAAGTCCAAACAGAAAATATGGTAACATCCTTACAAACATGGCAAATGATATGACAGATTCAGACATGGCAGGAACAACGATAAGTAGGCATGTTGGTGAGCTTGTACCACTCACCACAGAGCAATACATGGCATGAAAAGGTGACCAATAGTAAGAGTACATGTTTATGAAGCTAAGCATGGCAAGATCATGTTCATAGGGTACATGGATCACTAGCAAAGCACAGGGCAAAACTGAACTTAATGTTAACAGGCTGACAACAACATTATTTAGCAAGTTTGGAGCAAGATAACAACAAGTTACAGAAGTCTATAAATTCAACCAGGGGCATGAATGGAATGTTCATGACATGTATAACAAAACATCCTTATTGAACATCTCCAGATTATGCATAGAATGACTTGTAGGAGCAGGTTAACATAGCTTCATGATATAGCAGATTCAGACTAGCAAAACAGTAACAGTAAGTACCCTACTTCACGAGCTCGATGCACTCACTACAAGTCTCACAAAAATACATGGATTGCACTATGTGAAGATGTCATGATGTAGCTCAAAACTCATGTAGACATCAAGTTTATAAGATACACACACGAAATGCAATGAAAAAGACAAAACAACAAGTTCTGCTAACAGACAGCAGACAACATTATATAGCACTCTTGCAACGATGATTAGGGCATCAATATGAGCTCAAATGAACATTGCACAATGAAACAAAATGTAGAGCACACTCAGATGAACATTTTGACATATTACACGTAGTAAATGGAGTAACACACATTAAGTTATAGCAGGTCGAAGTATGCACCAGAATGCAACTATTTAGGGACTTGGCCGATTTCAGTAAAAAAACATGTGAGCGGGATATAGCAAAAATTTGCACGGGCGAGGAATGGAGGGCTCGCTCACCATGGGCCCTGGGCCAGGATGAGGGGGAGGAGGCAGATCGGGCCGGCTCTGAATGGGCCGGCAGCGGGGCCCACACGTGTCGCCATCGTCCTCGATCCAGAGGGGATCGAGGGAAGCAGGGGCGGCGCTGCCTTCGGGGGGGACGGCGGCTGCGCCGGATCGCCGGAAGGAGGTTGGGGCGCTGGGAACGGACAGTCCGACGAGGGGGGGTTCCCAGATCCAGCCGGCGGCGCACCAACTCGAGGCTGGTGGCGACATGCATGGCGACGACATCCTGCTGCGAGTGTGAGAGAGCTGGTGAGGGAGAGGGAGACTAGGGAAGGAAAGAGAAGAGGAGGCACGGGGACTGGCCTAGACGGAGGTGCTCGCCGGCGGCGGGGCTCTGGTGGCCGGCGGTTGTAGGGTGGCGGCGGAAGGCGCGAGCAAGCCACGGGGCGGCTCGGGCCCAGGTACGACCCGGGCGGGCCGGCGATGGGCTTCGGCGGCGCGCGGGATGGGCGGCGGCGACGTGGCGGCGCGGGAGTGGCTGAGGCGGCGGGGTTGGCGACGTGGCGGGTGCTGATTGGTCGGAGTGAGGTGGCCGGTGGACGCGTTCAGCGGACGCGAACGTGTCCGGCGGCGCGGGGGATGAAGAAGGCTAGGGTTGGACTGCGAGATTTTCGGGGAGAGCACATATTTATAGCTAGGAGGAGGTAGGAGTGTCCAAATGGAGTGCGGTTTTTGCCCACACGATCGTGATTGAACGACCGAGAGCATGGAGGAGGTTTGGATGGGTTATTGGGCCACTTTGGAGGGTTGTTGGGCTGCACACAAAAGAGGCCTTTACGGTAACCCGGTTAACCATTGGAGTATCAAACGGATTCCAAATGGCACGAAACTTGACAGGCGGTCTACCGGTGGTGTACCAAGACCGCTTGGCAAATAATGGTCCATTCTGAGAATGTTTAACACCTGCTCTCAACAAGAGACAAAAGGGGGACGTCGGGGGACAAAGGAGTGCCGGATTGCAAAATGGACAACAGGGAAAAATGCTCGGATGCATGAGACGAACACGTATGCAATGCAATGCACATGATGACATGACAAAATGCAACACGCAAGCAAATGACATGGCAACGACAGCGAATAACTGGATGACACCTGGCGCATCGAATCTGGGGCGTTACAACTCTCCTCCACTAACAAGAGATCTCGTCCCGAGATCTTAGGAACGAGATGGAAGAGAATAAGGAAGAGGTGAAGTAAGTGTTGGGGAACGTTGCATAAAATAAAAAAATTCCTACATTCACCAAGATCAATCTATGGAGTCATCTAGCAATGAGAGAGGGGAGTGCATCTACATACCCTTGTAGATCGCGTGTGGAAGCGTTCAAGAGAACAGGGTTGAGGGAGTCGTACTCGTCGTGATCCAAATCACTTGAGATTCTAGCGCCGAACGGACGGCACCTCCGCGTTCAACACACGTACGGTTGGGAAGACGTCTCCTCCTTCTTGATCCAGCAAGGGGGAAGGAGAGGCTGATGAAGATCCAGCAAACCACGGCGTGGTGGTGGATGCAGCTGTGAACACGGTAGGGCTTCGCCAAGCTTCTGCGAGAGGAAGAGGTGTAGCAAGGGGAGAGGGAGGCGCCAAGAGCATGGGTGCGGCTTCCCTCCCTCCCTCCTTTATATAGGCCCCCTAGGGGGGTGCCGGCCCTAGGAGATGCAATCTCCAAGGGGGGGCGGCCCGGGGGGAAACCTGCCCCCCAAGCCACGTGGAGGCGCCCCTACCCCTAGGGTTCCCAACCCTAGGCGTAGGGGGGCCCAAGGGAGGGTGCACCAGCCCACCAGGGGCTGGTTCCCCGCCCACTTCAGCCCATGGGGACCTCCGGGATAGGTGGCCCCACCCGGTGGACCCCTGGACCCTTCCGGTGGTCCCGGTACAATACTGGTGACCCCTGAAACTTTCCCGATGGCCGAAGCCTGACTTCCTATATATAATTCTTCACCTCCGGACGATTCCGGAACTCCTCGTGACGTCCGGGATCTCATCTGAGACTCCGAACAACTTTCCGGTTACTACGTACTCATATCTATTCAACCCTAGGGTCACCAAACCTTAAGTGTGTAGACCCTACGGGTTCGGGAGACATGCAAACATGACCGAGATGCCTCTCCGGTCAATAACCAACAACGGGATCTGGATACCCATGTTGGCTCCCACATGCTCCTCGATGATCTCATTGGATTAACCACGATTTCAAGGATTCAATCAATCCCATATACAATTCCCTTTGTCAGTCGGTACGTTACTTACCCGAGACTCGATCGTCGGTATCCCAATACCTCGTTCAGTCTCGTTACCGGCAATTTACTTTACTCGTACCGTAATGCATGATCCCGTGACCAGACACTTGGTCACATTGAGCTCATTATGATGATGCATTACCGAGTGGGCCCAGAGATACCTCTCCGTCATACGGAGTGACAAATCCCAGTCTCGATTCGTGCCAACCCAACAGACACTTTCGGAGATACCCGTACTTCACCTTTATAGTCACTCAGTTACGTTGTGACGTTTGGCACACCCAAAGTACTCCTACAGTACCCGGGAGTTGCACAATCTCATGGTCTAAGGAAATGATACTTGACATTTGGAAAATCTCTAGCGAAACGAACTACACGATCTTTGTGCTATGCTTATGATTGGGTCTTTTCCATCACATGATTCTCCTAATGATGTGATCCCGTTATCAATGACATCCAATGTCCATAGTCAGGAAACCATGACTATCTGTTGATCAATGAGCTAGTCAACTAGAGGCTCACTAGGGACTTGTTGTGGTCTATGTATTCACACATGTATTACGATTTCCGGATAATACAATTATAGCATGAACAATAGACAATTATCATGAACAAAGAAATATAATAATAACCATTTTATTATTGCCTCTAGGGCATATTTCCAACAGTCTCCCACTTGCACTAGAGTCAATAATCTAGTTACATTGTGATGTATCGAACACCCATTGCGTTCTGGTGTTGATCATGTTTTGCTCTAGGGAGAGGTTTAGTCAACGGATCTGTTACATTCAGGTCCGTATGTACTTTACAAATATCTATGTCTCCATCTTGAACATTTTCACGAATGCAGTTGAAGCGATGCTTGCTGTGCCTGGTCTTCTTGTGAAACCTGGGCTCCTTGGCAAGTGCAATAGCTCCAGTGTTGTCACAGAAGAGTGTGATCGGCCCTGACGCATTGGGTATGACTCCTAGGTCGGTGATGAACTCCTTCACCCAGATAGCTTCATGCGCTGCCTCCGAGGCTGCCATGTACTCCGCTTCACATGTAGATCCCGCCACGACGCTCTGCTTGCAACTACACCAGCTTACTGCCCCACCATTCAAAATATACACGTATCCGGTTTGTGACTTAGAGTCATACAGATCTATGTCGAAGCTAGCGTCGACGTAACCCTTTACGACGAGCTCTTCATCACCTCCATATACGAGAAACATATCCTTAGTCCTTTTCAGGTACTTAAGGATGTTCTTGGCCGTTGTTCAGTGTTCCATGCCGGGATTACTTTGGTACCTTCCTACCAAACTTACGGCAAGGTTTATATCAGGTCTGGTACAGGTCATGGCATACATGATAGACCCTATGGCTAAGGCATAGGGGATGACACTCATCTTTTCTCTATCTTCTGCCGTGGTCGGGCATTGAGCCGAGCTCAATTTCACACCTTGCAACACAGGCAAGAACCCCTTGTTGGACTGATCCATATTGAACTTCTTCAATATCTTATCAAGGTATGTGCTTTGTGAAAGACCTATGAGGCGTCTTGATCTATCTCGATAGATTTTGATGCCTAATATGTAAGCAGCTTCTCCAAGGTCCTTCATTGAAAAACACTTATTCAAGTAGGCCTTAATGTTGTCCAAAAGTTCTGTATCATTTCCCATCAAAAGTATGTCATCCACATATAATATGAGAAATGCTACAGAGCTCCCACTCACTTTCTTGTAAACGCAGGCTTCTCCATAAGTCTGCATAAACCCAAACGCTTTGATCATCTCATTAAAGCGAATGTTCCAACTCCGAGATGCTTGCACCAGCCCATAGATGGAGCGCTGGAGCTTGCATACCTTCTTAGCATTCTTAGGGTCGACAAAACCTTCCGGCTGCATCATATACAGTTCTTCCTTAAGGTGACCGTTAAGGAATGCCATTTTGACGTCCATTTGCCATATCTCATAATCATAGTATGCGGCAATTGCTAACATGATTCGGACGGACTTCAGCTTCGCTATGGGAGAGAATGTCTCATCTTAGTCAATCCCTTGAACTTGTTGATAACCCTTAGCAACTAGTCGAGATTTATATATGGTAACATTACCATCCGCGTCCATCTTCTTCTTAAAGATCCATTTGTTTTCTATCGCTCGCCGATCATCGGGCAAGTCTGTCAAAGTCCACACTTTGTTTTCGTACATGGATCCTATCTCGGATTGCATGGCTTCAAGCCATTTGTTGGAATCTGGGCCCGCCATCGCTTCTTCATAGTTCGAAGGTTCACCGTTGTCTAACAACATGATTTCCAAGACAGGATTGCCGTACCACTCTGGTGCCGAACGTGTCCTTGTGGACCTTTGAAGTTCAGTAGGAGCTTGATCCGAAGTGTATTGATCATCATCATTAACCTCCTCTCTTGTCGGTGCAGGCACCACAGGAACATCTTCCTGAGTTGCGCTACTTACCGTTTCAAGAGGCAGTACTTCGTCAAGCTCCACTTTCCTCCCACTTAATTCTTTCGAGAGAAAGTCTTTCTCCAGAAAGGACCCTTTCTTAGCAACAAAGATCTTGCCCTCGGATCTTAAGTAGAAGGTATACCCAATGGTTTCCTTAGGGTATCCTATGAAGACGCATTTTTCCGACATGGGTTCGAGCTTCTCAGGTTGAAGTTTCTTGACATAAGCATCACATCCCCAAACTTTTAGAAACGACAGCTTAGGTTTCTTCCCAAACCATAATTCATACGGTGTCATCTCAACGGATTTAGACGGTGCCCTATTTGAAGTGAATGTAGCTGTCTCTAGAGCGTATCCCAAAATGATAGCGGTAAATCGGTAAGTGACGTCATAGATCGCACCATATCCAATAGAGTGTGATTACAACGTTCGAACACACCATTTCGCTGAGGTGTTCTAGGCGGCGTGAGTTGTGAAACGATTCCACATTTCCTTAAGTGCGTACCAAATTCGTGACTTAAATATTCACCCCCATGATCTGATCGTAAGAACTTTATCTTTTGGTCACGTTGATTCTCTACCTCATTCTGAAATTCCTTGAACTTTTCAAAGGTCTCAGACTTGTGTTTCATCAAGTAGACATACCCATATCTACTCAAGTCATCAGTGAGAGTGACAACATAACGATATCCTTCGCGAGCCTCAACGCTCATTGGACCGCACACATCAGTATGTATGATTTCCAATAAGTTGGTTGCTCGCTCCATTGTTCCGGAGAACGGAGTCTTGGTCATTTTTCCCATGAGGCATGGCTCGCATGTGTCAAACGATTCATAATCTAGAGACTCTAAAAGTCCATCAGCATGGAGCTTCTTCATTCGCTTGACACCAATGTGACCAAGGCGGCAGTGCCACAAGTATGTGGGACTATCGTTATCAACTTTACATCTTTTGGTATTCACACTATGAATATGTGTAACATTACGCTCGAGATTCATTAAGAATAAACCATTCACCGGCGGGGCATGACCATAAAACATATCACTCATATAAATAGAACAACCATTATTCTCGGATTTAAATGAGTAGCCATCTCGAATTAAACGAGACCCTGATACAATGTTCATGCTCAAAAGCTGGTACTAAATGACAATTATTGAGGTTTAAAACTAATCCCGTAGGTAAATGTAGAGGTAGCATGCCGACGGAGATCACATCGAACTTGGAACCATTCCCGACGCGCATCGTCACCTCGTCCTTCGGCAGTCTCCGCTTATTCCGCAGCTCCTGCTTTGAGTTACAAATATGAGCAACCGCACCGGTATCAAATACCTAAGAGCTACTACGAGCACTAGTAAGGTACACATCAATTACATGTATATCACATATACCTTTGGTTTTGCCGGCCTTCTTGTCCGCTAAGTACTTGGGGCAGTTCCGCTTCCAGTGACCACTTCCCTTGCAATAAAAGCACTCAGTCTCAGGCTTTGGTCCATTGTTTGACTTCTTCCCGGCAACTGGCTTACCGGGCACGGCAACTCCCTTGTCGTCCTTCTTGAAGTCTTCTTACCCTTTCCTTTCTTGAACTTAGTGGTTTTATTCACCATCAACACTTGATGTTCCTTTTTGATCTCTACCTCTGCTGATTTCAGCATTGAATATACCTCAGGAATGGTCTTTTCCATCCCCTGCATATTGAAGTTCATCACAAAGCTCTTGTAGCTTGGTGTGAGCTACTGGAGGATTCTGTCAATGACCGCGTCATCCGGGAGATTAACTCCCAGCTAAGTCAAGCGGTTGTGCAACCTGGACATCTTGAGTATGTGCTCACTAACAGAACTATTTTCCTCCATCTTATAGCTGAAGAACTTGTCGGAGACTTCATATCTCTCGACCTGGGCATGAGCTTGGAAAACCATTTTCAGCTCTTCGAACATCTCGTATGCTCTGTGTTGCTCAAAACACTTTTGGAGCCCCGGTTCTAAGATGTAAAGCATGCCGCCCTGAACGAGGGAGTAATCATCAGCACGAGACTGCCAAGTGTTCATAATGTCTTGGTTCTCTGGGATTGGTGCTTCACCTAGTGGTGCTTCTAGGACATAATCTTTCTTGGCAGCTATGAGGATGATCCTCAGGTTCCGGACCCAGTCCTTATAGTTGCTGCCATCATCTTTCAGCATGGTTTTCTCTAGGAACGCGTTGAAGTTGAGGTGGACATGAGCGTTGGCCATTTGATCTACAAGACATTTTGCAAAGGTTTTAGACTAAGTTCATGATAATTAAGTTCATCTAATCAAATTATTCAATGAACTCCCACTTAGACAGACATCCCTCTAGTCATCTAAGTGAAACATGATCCAAGTCAACTAGGCCGTGTCCGATCATCACGTGAGACAGACTAGTTAACATCGGTGAACATCATCATGTTGATCGTATCTTCTATACGACTCATGCTCGACCTTTCGGTCTTCCGTGTTCCGAGGATATGTCTGTACATGCTTGGCTCGTCAAGTCAACCTAAGTGTATTGCGTGTGTAAATCTGGCTTACACCCGTTGTATTCGAACGTTAGGATCTATCACACCCGATCATCACGTGGTGCCTCAAAACAACGAACCTTCGCAACGGTGCATAGTTAGGGGGAACACTTTTCTTGAAATTATTTCAAGGGATCATCTTATTTAAGCTACCGTCATTCTAAGAAAATAAGATGTAAAACATGATAAACATCACATGCAATCAAATAGTGACATGATATTGCCAATATCATATTGCTCCTTTGATCTCCATCTTCGGGGCGCCATGATCATCTTCGTCACCGGCATGACACCATGATCTCCATCATCATGATCTCCATCATTGTGTCTTCATGAAGTTGTCACGCCAACGACTACTTCTACTTTTATGGCTAACGCCTTTAGCAATAAAGTAAAGTAATTTACATGGCGTTCTTCAATGACACGCAGGTCATACAAAAATAAAGACAACTCCTATGGCTCCTGCCGGTTGTCATACTCATCGACATGCAAGTCGTGATTCCTATTACAAGAACATGATCATCTCATACATCACATATATCATTCATCACATCCTTTGGCCATATCACATCACAAAACACTTGCTGCAAAAACAAGTTAGACGTCCTTAATTGTTGTTGCAAGTTTTTACGTGGCTTCTATAGGTGTTCTAGAAAGAACGTTTCTTACCTACGTAAAACCACAACCTGATGTGCCAATTTCTATTTACCCTTCATAAGGACCCTTTTCGTCGAATCCGCTCCAACTAAAGTGGGAGAGACAGACACCCGCTAGCCACCTTATGCAACTAGTGCATGTCAGTCGGTGGAACCTGTCTCACGTAAGCGTACGTGTAAGGTCGGTCCGGGCCGCTTCATCCCACGATGCCGCCGAAGCAAGATAAGACTAGTAGTGGCAAGAAAATTAACAACATCTACGCCGATAACTGCTTTGTGTTCTACTCGTGCATAGTAACTACGCATAGACCTAGCTCATGATGCCACTGTTGAGGAACATTGCATAAAATAAAAATTTTCCTACATTCACCAAGATCAATCTATGGAGTCATCTAGCAACGAGAGAGGTGAGTGCATCTACATACCCTTGTAGATCGCGTGCGAAAGCGTTCAAGAGAACGGGGTTGAGGGAGTCGTAGTCGTCGTGATCCAAATCACCGGAGATCCTAGCGCCGAACGGACGGCACCTCCGCGTTCAACACACGTACGGTTGGGAAGACGTCTCCTCCTTCTTGATCCAGCAAGGGGGAAGGAGAGGTTGATGAAGATCCAGCAGCACGACGGCGTGGTGGTGGATGCAGCTGTGAACACGGCAGGGCTTCGCCAAGCTTCTGCGAGAGGAAGAGGTGTAGCAAGGGGAGAGGGAGGCGCCAATAGCATGGGTGCGGCTACCCTCCCTCCCCCCCTTTATATAGGCCCCCTAGGGGGGTGCCGGCCCTAGGAGATGCAATCTCAAGGGGGGGCGGTGGCCAGGGGGGAAACTTGCCCCCCAAGCCAGGTGGAGGCGCCCCCACCCCTAGGGTTCCCAACCCTAGGTGCAGGGGGTGCCCAAGGGGGGGCACACCAGCCCACCAGGGGCTGGTTCCCCTCCCACTTCAGCCCATGGGGCCCTCCGGGATAGGTTGCCCCACCCGGTGGACCCCCGGGATCCTTCCGGTGGTCCTGGTACAATACCGGTGACCCCCGAAACTTTCCCGATGGCCGAAACCTAACTTTGTATCTATAATTCTTCACCTCCGGACCATTCCGGAACTCCTCGTGATGTCCGGGATCTCATCCGGGAATCGGAACAACTTTTGGGTTACTGCATACTCATATCTATTCAACCCTAGCGTCACCGAACCTTAAGTGTGTAGACCCTACGGGTTCGGGAGACATGCAGACATGACCGAGATGCCTCTCCGGTCAATAACCAACAGCAGGATCTGGATACCCATGTCGGCTCCCACATGATCCTCGATGATCTCATCGGATGAATCACGATGTCGAGGATTCAATCAATCCCGTATACAATTCCCTTTGTCAGTCGGTACGTTACTTGCTCGAGACTCGATCGTCGGTATCCCAATACCTCGTTCAGTCTCGTTACCGGCAAGTCACTTTACTCGTATCGTAATGCATGATCCCATGACCAGACACTTGGTCACATTGAGCTCATTATGATGATGCATTACCGAGTGGGCCCAGAGATACCTCTCCATCATACGGAGTGCCAACCCAAGAGACACTTTCGGAGATACCCGTAGTTCACCTTTATAGTCACCCAGTTACGTTGTGACGTTTGGCACACCCAAAGTACTCCTACGGTATCCGGGAGTTGCACAATCTCATGGTCTAAGGAAATGATACTTGACATTTGGAAAAGCTCTAGCGAAATGAACTACACGATCTTTGTGCTATGCTTATGATTGGGTCTTGTCCATCACATCATTCTCCTAATGATGTGATCCCGGTATCAATGACATCCAATGTCCATAGTCAGGAAACCATGGCTATCTGTTGATCAACGAGCTAGTCAACTAGAGGCTCACTAGGGACTTGTTGCGGACTATATATTCACACATGTATTACGATTTCCGGATAATACAATTATAGCATGAACAATAGACAATTATCATGAACAAAGAAATATAATAATAACCATTTTATTATTGCCTCTAGGGCATATTTCCAACAGTAAGAACGCAGGAGAAAAGGTAAAGAATCGAGAGCACCCGAGAAGAAGAGAGGAACGACGAGAATGACGAGAATCTCGCGTTGTCGGTCTGCCTCCTGAGCCTCCTCAATAGCTCGGGAGCAGGCCTTCCGTGAGGCCATGAGAGATGCTTCGGCATTTGCATTGTCAAGATCACGCTGATGACGCGCAAGGCTGACGGGCACCTTCAGCTTGCGCCGTTCCTCAGCCAGCTGCAGGCCTTCGGCTTGAAGACTCGCGTCCTCACCTGCGAGCTCTACACCGAGCTGGCTCACCGCGTCCGTCGCCTTCTGGAGAAACTCTTGGCGGATGGCGCCGCGCTCCTGTGCTCACTCGAGCACGTCGTCGATGTCGTCCTCCGCCGCCACCGCCGGCGGAGGGACCTGAAGTGGTTCACCCCCTCTCGGCAAGGGGCTGGGGGCTGGCGGCCCTACAATCGCTGGGCAGGCCTCGCGAGGGACTCAGCCAGGCACCGATCCATCCCTAGAAGAAGAGCCGAAGATCGACTTCATCCATTCGCCGTCCATGATCAGGGAAGGAGCCCGGGGCAAGCTGATCGCGTCTCGAGCAAGGTCGCGCAGGAAAGGCAGCAAAGACACGGGCTCGAGGCACCATGCGAGCCGGCTTGCCTCTCTGGATGAATCCACGTCAGGGGCGGCACGCAAGCTCTGGGCGCTCAAGGCCAACGATGGAGAGGCCTGAGGAGGTGGCTTCTTAGCTGGCTCCGCGGTCTTGTCAGGAGGGATTCTGAAGGTCCACAGTCACCAAAGGGAACATTGAATGAGGAATTACAAGAAGGAGGGACTTACTCATCCATGGTGAAGTACTTCCTATGCTTCAGCGGCTGGTAGGGGCGCTCGCTGCCACTTGAAGACTCCTTCCTCTTGCGGAGGGCGTCGAAGTCTATGCGGAACCGGCCCAAGCTCTCGATGTGAGGGCCGGCGCATGGCATGGACGGCGAAGCACCAAGGCGGCCTGCCTCAGGGGCGCCAGGCTAGGAGGAGCAATCAGGTGCCACCTCTCGGTGGCCTGCTGAGGCCTCGGGAGTTTCGGCCTCGGGAGCCGCAAGTGGCGTCCCCTCCTCAACGACCGCCTCAAGATGGGCTTCGCAAGCTCCGGAGGATGACGCCTCGGGAGCCCCATGCGACATCGGCATCTCGACACCAGATCCCCCAGCCTCCAGCGATGCTTGCCTCCCTGCACCACCTCCTCAGGGAAGATCGACGTGGGCAGCGGGGGGAGGAGCCACGGCGACGCGATTTTTGCGGGGCCCCACAAGGTCAGCTGGGTGCAACCCCCATTCGACGAAGCGGGGCATCTACCTCGCGAACTCGGCCCTGCCCGAGCAAAGATACAAGAGGCCGCCCCCAGGCCGGATGTCGCTCGGAGAGGGGTCGCCAGTCAAGACCTTCAGCACCTTCCTCAGTGTTTTAGGCGCAAGATCCTCCTCCTAAAGCCTCATACGGTCTTGATGCCCAGTCAAGGTCCACCTCGGTCGTGAGTGGCGCTGGAGAGGGGCGATGCGGCACTGGGGGAAATCCTTCACCACCTGGGGCGCGGTCACGCCAAGCGTCCTTAACCTCTTGAATCGGCGCCAGATGAAAGCGAGTAGGGGGCTTGTGAGCTTCTCGGGACCCCAGCCTGGATTGGGGATAGCCGGCAATGTCGGTTGCGTGAGCAGGGGGCTGGGTACCCCAACATCCACGTACAGCCACCGCTCCTGGAACCCGCTCATGGAAGGTGGAAGGCTAAAATCAATCCCCGAGGCGGCCGTCTCTGGCACGGCCTGGAAGCTCACACACCCTAAGCACTGCGATAGGTCGGTCAGGCACAAGGAAAAGAAGTGGCGCATGATGGAAATGGAAGGGGCAATGCCCACCATGGCTTCACAGACGAAGGCGAAGACAGCAAGAAGAGTAATGGATTGAGGACCGAGATGCATCATATAGATCTAGTAGTGGGAAAGCACCGCATTAAAGAAGGCAGAGAACGGAGGAACCAGGCCAGCCCACAGGCCGTCAGCAAAGAATCGAACCTCCGTGATGATCCTGTCAAAGGAGGCATGGGACGCAGGCCAAGCCGTCGTCCTTTCGCACTCGTTGAAGCTAGAGGCGAGGGCGGAGCGGACATTGTCCAAGGCTTCCGGATTGAGTATCAGCGACCGGCCGACGGCGGGCGCGGTTGCCGGAGGCGAGCTGGCTGAAGGTGTGGGATTCTTCCATTTCTCTCTTTTTGTTGGTGCCATGGCAACGGGAGGGGGCAGAGCTCAAGTCGTATTGGAGGCAGAAACAGAGGCTCAAGGAAGAAAGGGGAACAGGAAGCACGCGGGCAGCAAGGAGAGAATAACTGTGTACCGTTTCGTGGCCGCCTAGCCAGGCGGATATTGAGGGAGCATGGGGAAGCGGAGACACCCACGTCCAATCAGCCGCCACGCGGCGACCAAGGCCGCAGGCTGATGGGGCCCGCAACGCTCCGCACTTGCCCTTTTGCTTCGCTGCTAAGCCAAGTTTGAGCGTGCCTTGGGCCCGGGGGCTACTGTCGGCGTTCTGGGAATGGGGGTCCCCAGACTTGCCTGCATGCGGCCTGCGGCGTGGCTCAAGGGGTGCCCCAGTACGACCCGTCTTCATCGACCCAAGCTCAGGACCCTCGCGAGGGGCCAAACCTCACGGGGCGGACGACACAAGGCTTCCTCAGGGGCGGCCTCACCAGGCTGGCTCGCAAGGAGGCGGAGAGATCAAGGCAGGGGTACCTCGTGAGGTGCTCATGACACAAGCCATGACGATTGAGACCAGGCGGGCGCCATCCTGCGCAGTGTCCTCGTTTCCTCTTTGGTGCAAAGGGGCAAGCACAGGCGCGGAGTACCGAGGCATCAAGCAAAGATTACCATTTCGGTGCAACGAGACCAAGACCAGCAGAGCGGCAGGACGGAGGTCACCATGGAGGCCAAGACGGCGTCATCGCTGGTGCCTTCGGCAGTCGAAGACCAACTTTAGTTAGGATAACTTGGACTAGTTGTTCCCCATCAAAATGGCCGTTGTTGGCTCCCTTCCCGCTCAATATTTGGGAAGAGGACCAGGGCCTCTATAAATAGGGATAGCCATCACCACAGTAGGGGGGGTTGGATCCTTCCCTAGCAGAGCACCACACCAGCTCAAGAACACCCCTCGTGAGGCTGTTCTTCCTCTATACTGTTCATCATCAGCCCCTGAGGCAATCCACCACTGTAGGCGTTCTTGGAACGGGGGTCCCCAGACTTGCCTGCCTGCGGCCTGCGGCGTGGCTCAAGCAGAGGCCCAGTACGGCCCATCTTCATCGACCCAAGCTCAAGACCTCACGAGGGGCCAAGCCTCGTGGAGCAGACGATGCAAGGCTTCCTCAGGGGCGGCCTCACCAGGCTAGCTCGTGAGGAGGTGGAGAGATTAAGGCAGGGGTACCTCGCGAGGTGCTCATGACGCAAGCCATGACGATCAAGACCAGGCAGGTGCCAGCCTGCATAGTGTCCTTGTTTCCTCTTTGGTACAAAGGGGGCAAGCACAGGCGCAGAGTACCGAGGCATCAGCGAAGGTTACCATTTTGGTGCAATGAGACCAAGACCAGCAGAGCGGCAGGACGGAGGCCACCATGGAGCCCAAGACGACGTCATCTCCAGTGCCTTTGGCAGTAGAAGACGAACTTTAGTCAGGATAACTTGTACTAGATGGTCCCCTTCAAAATGGCCGTTGTTGGCTCCCTTCCCGCTCAATATTTGGGAAGAGAGCGAGGGCCTCTATAAATAGAGCTAGCCACCACAGTAGGTAGGACAGGAGAGATTAGATCGACACCTCACCTAGAGGCGGGAAGATCCATCCCCAGTAGAACACCGCACCAGCTCAAGAGCACCTCTCGCAAGGCTGTTCTTCCTCTGTACTGTTCATCATCAGCCCCTGAGGCAATCCACCACACCACAAACTAGAGTTCGGTTTGACACCACAATGGTGGCCCGAACTAGTATAAACCTCGTGTCCCTTGTGTTGCTCATCGTGTAGCTTAGATTCACAGCGAGGCATTGGGATGTGGATCGGTAGGGGGAAGATCTTCGTGCGCACCCCAGAGTTCGAACCTTAAGGGTTTTGCCGGAACCTGATTTTCGACATTTGGCGCGCTAGGTAGGGGTGCGCCGAAATCATCTTCCCATTCGTCGCATCCATGCCTCGCGACCCGACGGCCAACGCCGACTGTTGGTGTCAAAACCGGCGGATCTCGGGTAGGGGGTCCCGAACTATGCATCTAGGCGGATGGTAACAGGAGACAAGGGACACGATGTTTTTACCCAGGTTCGGGCCCTAACGATGGAGGTAAAACCCTACTCCTGCTTGATTGATATTGATGATAGGGGTATGACAAGAGTAGATCTACCATGAGATCAGAGAGGCTAAACCCTAGAAGCTAGCCTATGGTATGATTGTTGTTCGTCCTACGGACTAAAACCCTCCGGTTTATATAGGCACCGAAGAGGGTTAGGGTTACACAGAGTCGGTTACAACGGTAGGAGATCTACATATCCGTATCGCCAAGCTTGCCTTCCACGGAAAGGAAAGTCCCATCCGGACACGGGACGAAGTCTTCAATCTTGTATCGTCATAGTCCAGGATTCCGGCCAAAGGTGATAGTGCGGCTATCCGGACACCCCCTAATTCAGGACTCCCTCAGTAGCCCCTGAACCAGGCTTCAATGACGACGATTCTGGCGTGCATATTGTCTTCGGCATTGCAAGGCGGGTTCCTCCTCCGAATACTTCATAGAAGATTTTGAACACAAGGATAGTGTCCGGCTCTGCAAAATAAGTTCCACATACCACCGTAGAGAGAATAATATTTACAAAAATTTAACTTGCTGACGTGTTCCGTGGCATGACATCACACCACGGCCAAGCCTTTATTCGAATCGTTTTTACTGTCCCTCCTCAGCGCATTTAGTGAGGCGGTTTCCTTGGCACGTCTTGCCAAAGCAGAGATCGTGTCCCCTTATTCCAGGATTCTCATTAATACGGGCATGGGTAACCCAACCGTGCCATTGATTACGGCGCTTGGGAGATAAGCGAGTTGTACCAGGCTGGTGGGGACGCATAGCTTCGTCCGTCCATATAAGGGGATAAGGATCCACCTTTTTACCTACGCCTTCTTCCTCCTTTGCTCATCCATTTCCGTGCACTCGAGCTCCAGCGCCCAAGTCCGCACATCTCGCCTCAACCTTCCCGAGCCATGTCCGGAGCGGGAGGCAAGTGGATGGCCTCCTCCACCACGAAGGGGCACATCAAGAGGCTGCAGAAGGCCGGATACTTGTCCAGTGACATCGCGCATCGGCTCCCCGACAAGGGGCAGCTTATCCCCACCCCAGGCCCCATGAGACGGTGATGTTCCTCACCCACTTCCTCCGCGGACTAGGTTTTCCACTTCACCCATTTGTACGGGGGCTCATGTTCTACTACGGCCTGGATTTCCATGATCTGGCCCCGAATTTCATCCTCAACATCTCGACGTTCATCGTCGTGTGCGAGGCCTTCCTCTGCATCCAGCCCCACTTTGGCTTATGGCTGAAGACCTTTAATGTCAAGCCGAAGGTAGTGGGCGGCTGCCAAGCGGAGTGTGGAGGTGCCATGGTGGGCAAGATGGCCAACATCCTATGGCTCGAGGGCTCCTTCGTGGAGACCATAAAGGGGTCGCAATAGGGGTGGTTCTACATCACCGAGCCGCGCGACCCTAAATGGGCAGCGGCCCCCGAATTCCGATCTGGCTTCCCTACACGGCTCACCTCTTCGAAAGAGACGGGCCTGACATGGGGTAATTCGAAAGAGCTGACCGGACTCCAAACCCGCGTCCAAAACCTAGTGAACAAGAAGCTCAAGCTCGTCAACATAGTCCAAGTCATGCTCATCCGCCGGATCCTCCCGTGCCAACAACGGGCCTTCAACTTGTGAGAGTTTGATCCGGCACAACACCAAACCTTGAGCAGGCTCTTCGACACTACGTACGAAGATGCCTAGAAGGTTCTATTCAAGAGCGCCGAGGCTCCCGCATCTGCTACCGATGATCGCGGTTTCAGCTCGCAGCGTCAAGCCAGAAAGGTAAGCTATTTTACCCTTTACAGGACACTTGTTTTTCATAGTTTGACTCAATGCGGGATCTAAACTCCCTTACCTTTGACAGGCCTGGCAAAAGACGTCCGGGCAGGTTAACTGTCCGGCTCCCTTGCAGGAAGACCTAGCAGACGCCCGATTGACGGGGCTGCTGGTTCCGGCACCTCATGTGGTGCCGGAGAAGAAGGCCAAGAAGATGGCCACGGGAACTCAAAGGAGTTCCCGGCGCCAGGTGTTCTCGGACTCATCGTCCGATGACTCCGAGGCGGACTCCTCCCGCGAAGACGAGGAGGAGGAAAAAGAGGCCTCTCCCCCAGCAGGGGGAGAGAAGAAAAGGAAGGCCGCCCCAACTGGGGAGGAAGGAGGGTCCAAGAAGGGAAGGACCCTTCCTCCGGACTACTCCACCAACGCCGACGACGGCGAAGAGGCGTGGCCACCAAGGGCTAAGCCCTTGGCGAAATCGTAAGTGTCCGGATGCCAGAATAACTCATGGCGTTTTATTTTTCGCACAGTATCTCCTAACACCGAATATAACCCTGCAGCCCGCCAAAGGACGAGCTCGACGCTTCAACGAGCGGCTCCCTGAATCCGTCGGACGTGAATGGCACCTCACTTCCGGCTGCCTCCTCTCCTCGCGCTGCGGATGACGCCGAGGTGGGGTCCCAAAAGGGGCCTAGCCAGGAGGAGGTGGTCCAGGAGGCGCCGCAAGGCAACCTCCCGGACTCCAGGCGCAAGGGGGATAAAACCCCAAAGGGCTCTAAGTCCGGCCCTGGGCCGGACTCCGTACCGGAACCTTCAGTGGTTCCGGAGTCTGGCCGGCGGCCCCTTCGTAAGAAGGGCGAGACTGCGACACCGGTGACCTCCGTCCAACCGGAGGCACCAGATAATTTGCCGAAGGCGCTTAACGGCGCCTCCATCGACGAGGAGCACCGCACTGTTATGTGTGTGGTCATCCAGAAAGTTCAGTCCGCCAAGAGCGGGCTGACTGAAGCCTGTGCCAGCCTTCTAATAGGCTTTGAGGTATGCATTTAAGATATGTAAAAATATTACCGCATAGACTGTAGCCCCTGATGCTTAGTTTGGTGTTCGGAAAGAAAAGCCGAACTAAGGATCTAAAAAGATGTATGCAGGAGTCTAACATAAGTATGTCAACATGGGGAATGCAGGCTGCGCTGCTGACCTCTGCTGCACTGACTGCGGAGGTCAATGCATTGAAGCAGAGCCTTGAGCGGTCCGAGAACGAGCTCGGCCTTGCCAAAAAGCAGCTCGAGGACAAGGAAGGTAAGTAATACCTTATGGAAGTATATAAAATATGTGGTTGCAAAAAATGACAGGAATAACATGAGTATTTGCAGGGGCCATGAACGAGGTGGCGATCCTGAAGGAGGCGGTGTCCAAGGCCGAAAGCAATGCGGCCGCGGAGTGCACCGAGCGAGAGAAGCAGGAGGCGTGGGTGGCGGAGGTGCGGCAAGAGCTCCAGGCTCTCGTGGAAAAACACGAGAGATTGGAGCGTGACTCAAAGACTAGAGAGTCCGAGGTCGCCTCGGCCCTTGAGAGCGCCAAAACCTCTAAGGCCGAAGCCCAAAAAGCCCTCCAGCAAATTGAGGCATTGAAGAAGATAGCGGCGGGTAAGGCATTCTTTATGCAAAGCAAGAACGTGAAAGTGAATTATCTGTTACTTACCCGAATCCGGAGCTCTCCAGGAGCATTCACAGATCTGCCCCGCAGTGTGTCCGATGCTGCCGTGTTCTACCGAGCCGAGGAGGGGAGCTCGACGGAGAAGGTGTTCTGGTCTCAGTATGCTGAGGCCGGACACCTGGTGCCCTTGAGCGACCAGCTGAAGCAGCTGGTCGAGCTCCATAAGGTGGCCGAACAGGCCATGAAGGGCCTCATAGTTCGGCTGTGGCCTAAGGAAGCCATGCCTGGGAGCTACTTTGGGCTGGTGAGGCGGCTGGTGGACACTTGTCCATGGATTGAAGTCGTCAAGCGCTCCATCTGCATCGAAGGTGCCCGTAGGGCCCTTGCTCGTGCTAAAGTGCACTGGGGCAAGATGGACGCTGAGAAGCTTGTGACGGACAGACCACCGCCGGGCAGGGAGTATCGCAAGCCCGAGATGTATTATGAGGGCGTCCTGAAGGGTGCCCGTCTTATAGTGGGTGAATGCTCCAAAGATGTAATTTTTGAGTGAACTCGCATTTGTTATCCTGTACGCTGAAACTTGTTCATATGCGCTAAGCAACGCTTGTGAATTTAAAATATTACCTTCTGTGCGGCCGTTTATTAAATTTGAGAGATGGCGAGTCGTCGGCTTCTGCCCCCATGCCACGAGTGCTGGGGTGTTCGGGATAAACTTGAGCGCTCTTTTTCCCATTCTTGGGTCCTTCGAGGGAGGCACTCAACGCAATGAACGAGGCAACCGGACTATAATGCTTGAACACTCTCACTTAGCCATAGAATTCTATAATTTTAAATTTCGGCGAAGCCCCTAGTATTCGGAAGACCGAGTTTGGGGCGCTATCCACGCCTGGGCCGGACAAAGCTGACTCCTCGCTCTAAGCGGCATAAGTCTTTAGGGACTCGAAAACCTCTTGAACAGCGACCGGCTCTCGCCCTATCATGACGGTCAGTTTTAGCTTTCTCCACTGATGTGCTTAACCCAGCTCAACCGGGGAACAATCACAGTGGTTCTCCCAGCGCTACCTTAGCCGATATAACGGAACGTAAGGTACCAAAACATGGGAGCCGGGCAAACCCAACTATTGACCCAAGACATGATTCGGAGCCGATGCATATAATGCTATAAGTTCGGGGTGACACACTTGTGAAAGTGTTCGGACTTGTCACACCATATTTTGGGGTACTTAAGCCCCTGATGTATTTGGCCGTACCAAAGTGTACGGATGCAACATGTCATAAGTGAACATATATAGAAAAAAAGGAATGCAATAATAGGCAGAAGCTATGTATTGTTTATTCAAAAAGGCTTCGGTAAAAGCAGAACGATACAAATAGTGTGATAAGCAATGGATGGGACTATTTGACCTGTCCCCCTCCAGGGGCGAGCTACGGGATGATATGTGAAACAAGTATACTGCTTGTTATAGAGACCACCTGGACACTCAACATAGCTTTCTGCTTCCCTGGCTGTTGCATCGTGTGTTCGGCGATTCTACTGCCGGACAGGGCTTCTTGAGAACGGAGTCCTGAAAGTAAGAAAAAAAAAGAATGACTCAATCGGGAGCCCCTGGTGCGGTTGAGCCGCATTCTGGGCATGCCGTGGTCGTGCCCCTCCCCCAATGCCCATGGTATTTCCAGAGTGTAATTATGTACGAGTAGTACTAGTTTCGCAATTTCGCGAGGGCTGGGGTTGGGGCCGCATTGCTACGCATGCTCGGAACATGCCAGGCGGTCTTGTTGTAGGTTACTCCGGGTGCGCTTGATGGTGTCCGGACGTTGAATAGCCGGACTTGAGAATTGCCTTGAGAGGCTGCTTTGTACTTCCTCCGCGAGAGCCGCTGTATGCTCCTCCCTTCGGAGAAAGCGTTCGGTGTTTCCGTTGACCGTAATGACTCCTCGAGGGCCTGGCATCTTGAGCTTGAGGTATGCGTAGTGCGGCACTGCATTGAACTTTGCAAATGCAGTTCGTCCGAGCAGTGCGTGATAGCTGCTGCGGAACGGGACTATGTCGAAGATTAACTCCTCGCTTCGGAAGTTATCCGAGGATCGGAAGACCACTTCAAGTGTAATTGATCCTGTATAGTTGGCCTCTACACCTGGTATGACGCCTTTAAAGGTCGTCTTTGTGGGTTTAATCCTTGAGGGGTCTATGCCCATTTTGTGCACTGTAGCCTGATAAAGCAGGTTCAGGCTGCTGCCGCCGTCCATCAGGACTCTAGTGAGGTGAAATCCGTCAATGATTGGGTCTATAACCAATGCGGTGAATCCACCATGGCGGATCCTAGTGGGGTGGTCCCTTCGATCAAAAGTAATCGGGCAGGAAGACCATGGTTTGAACTTTGGGGCGACTGGCTCTATCGCATATACGTCCCTTAGTGCACGCTTCCGCTCCCTTTTGGGTATGTGGGTTGCATATATCATGTTCACCGTCCGCACTTGTAGGGGGAAGCCCTTCTGTCCTCTATTGTTCGGCGGCCGGGGCTCCTCCTCATTGTCGCTATGCAGCCCCTTGTCATTGTTTTCGGCGTTTAACTTGCCTGCCTGCTTGAACACCCAACAATCCCTTTTGGTGTGGTTGGATGGTTTTTTGGGGGTGCCGTGTATCTGGCACGAGCGATCGAGTATTCGGTCCAAATTGGACGGGCCCGGAGTATTTCTTTTGAATGGCTTTTTCCACTGACCGGGTTTAGAGCCTCTGAATCCGGCATTGACTGTCGTATCCTCAGCATTATCACCGTTAATGCGGCGCTTGTGCTTGTTGCGACACGACCTGCCGTTGCTGTCCTTGGTATCCAAATTACCAGGGCTCTTGGTCATGTTATTACTACGAGCTAGCCAGCTGTCCTCTCCCACGCAAAAGCGGGTCATGAGTGTTGGTGGGCTGCCATGGATTTCGGCTTTTCCTGTCCTAGGTGCCGGGCAAGCCACTCTCGCGGATGTTATGTTTGAAGGCTGCAAGGGCCTCTGCGTCCGGACAGTCGACGATTTGATTTTTCTTGGTTAGGAACCGTGTCCAGAATTGTCTGGCCGATTCCTCTGGCTGCTGAATTATGTGGCTTAGGTCATCGGCGTCTGGTGGTCGCACATAAGTGCCCTGGAAATTGTCGTGGAATGCGGCTTCTAGGTCTTCCCAACAACCAATTGACTCTGCTGGCAAGCTATTAAGCCAATGCCGAGCTGGTACTTTAAGCTTGAGTGGGAGGCATTTGATGGCATGTAGGTCATCACCGCGGGCCATGTGGATGTGAAGGAGATAGTCCTTGATCCAAACTGCAGGATCTGTTGTGCCATCATATGATTCAATGTATATGGGTTTGAAACCCTCAGGGATTTGATGATCCATCACTTCGTCTGTGAAGCATAGTCGGTGTGTGGCGCCTCTGTATTGGGCTATATTACGACGCAACTCAAATGAGCTTTGTCTGCTGTGTTCGGCTTGGCTGGATTTGCTGTATCCGGCGTGACGGTTATCATCACGTGTAGTGAGATGCCCACGCAATCCGTAGAGCGATCTTGTTTGCCTTGCCTTGTCCTCCATTATATCTCGCAGGTCCTGCGCATTTCCCTGTGCCTTGGTACTTTTTGAGCGACACCGGGGTGCGGCTTGAGTGGAGGGCCGAGAGGCCTCTCTGTCGCGGCCACGAGGTGGCCGGTCGGCCGCATCATGAGCTGGTGATATAGGTTTGGGTGCTTCCTCCTCTAATCGGGGTAGCAGCCTGCGTTTTGGGTAGCTCTTGGAGGGGCGTTCGAGTTCATACTCTTCGGCCGCAAGGACTTCGGTCCATCTGTCAGCTAGAAAGTCTTGGTCAGCTCTAAGCTGTTGCTGCTTTTTCTTTAGGCTGCTTGCCGTGGCCATAAGCCTGCGTTTGAAACGCTCCTGTTCGACAGGATCCTCAGGCATGACAAATTCGTTGTCGTCGAGGCTTGCCTCGTCTTCAGAGGGAGGCAAGTAATTATCGTCCTCTACCTCTCTGTCTGCCGCTCTCTCATGAGGGCTGTCTTCTCCATCCTCCTGAACTGAATCCTACTGGAGGGGGTTATCTTCGGCACTGTCCGGGGTGTTATTGTCTCCCGTGCCGGAATCACTGTTTTTGCTGTGGCGGGATTTAGAGCAACACCGCTGACGCCGGCGCTTAGGCTGTTTCTCGGAGGGGTCATCCTTCGTTATTCCATCGTCATTCCCATCTTTTGGGATGTCCACCATGTAAATGTCGTATGACGAGGTGGACTTCCAGTGCCCTGTAGGCGCTGGTTCTTGGTCGTCTCCTGCATCGTCGTCCATACCGTTGATGTCTTCGGAGTCGAAGTCGAGCATGTTGGTTAAATCATCGACAGTGGCTATGAAGTGGGTGGTGGGTGGGCTTTGAATTTCTTCGTCGTCCGCATCCCAACCTTCCTGACCATAGTCTCGCCAGGGCTCTCCTGATAAAGAGAGAGACTTTAGAGAATTCAGGATGTCGCCAAAGGGGGAGTGCTGAAAGATGTCCGCGGCGTTGAACTCCATGACCGGCGCCCAATCGGATTCAATTGGCAGGGGCGCGAAAGGTTCGGAGTCCGGAGAGGAGTCCGGCACCCTGGAGTCACAAGCCTTGTAAAGGACAGGGATGGTGTTCGGCTCAATCTCCGTAGAAATCGCAGCCCCCGAGGCAGTGTCCAGCCACCCGTCCTCGATCGGTGCAGTCGGCTCCGAGCTAAGGGTTGGAGCATACACTGGTGCGGCCTCTAGGGCACTGTTCAGCGGTAGAGCTAGATCATGCCCATCATGACAGTGCGGTGCACTTGGCTGTGGCTCAAACCCGTCGAAGATCAAGTCTCCGCGGACATCAGCCGTGTAGTTCAAACTTCCAAATCTGACCTGATGGCCAGGGGCGTAGCTTTCAATCTGCTCCAAATGGCCAAGCGAATTGGCCCGCAGTGCAAAGCCGCCGAATACGAAGATCTGTCCCGGGAGAAAAGTCTCACCCTGGACCGCATCGTTGTTGATGATCGGAGGAGCCTTCAGGCCTAAAAATGACGACACAGAGGAACTCTCAATGAAAGCACCAATGTCGGTGTCAAAACCGGCGGATCTTGGGTAGGGGGTCCCGAACTGTGTGTCTAGGCGGATGGTAACAGGAGATAAGGGACACGATGTTTTTACCCAGGTTCGGGCCCTCTCGATGGTGGTAAAACCCTACTCCTGCTTGATTGATATTGATGATAGGGGTAGTACAAGAGTAGATCTACCACGAGATCAGAGAGGCTAAACCCTAGAAGCTAGCCTATGGTATTATTGTTGTTCGTCCTACGGACTAAAACCCTCCGGTTTATATAGGTACCAAAGCGGGTTAGGGTTACACGGAGTCGGTTACAATGGTAGGAGATCTACATATCCGTATCGCCAAGCTTGCCTTCCACGCCAAGGAAAGTCCCATCCGGACACGGGACGAAGTCTTCAATCTTGTATCTTCATAGTCCAGGAGTCCGGCCAAAGGTGATAGTTCGGCTATCCGGACACCCCCTAATCCAGCACTCCCTCACCGACTGCTGGGCGGCATGGCCTGCCCATGCCGCGCCGCCTGCCCAAGGTGACCTCAACCCTGCGCCTCAGGCAACTCGCGCTCCGCAGAATGCTGCGAGGCACGGGCGATGTGGTCAAGCGCCACCTGCCCTCACCCCACGGCAGGTATGATCAGCAGCAAGGGCCTCGAACCACGCCGCGACCACGATGCCGCACACCAAACGGGAGCAGGCAAACATGAAGGCCACGCTCATGGTGGCTCAACAGCTGCTATGGTGCAAGCTGCAAGAAAGTGGGCGTGACATGCTGCTGGAGCGCGTCGCCAAGCTCCTGGATGCAGCTGCTTCAGGGGCGCCTCCTTTCAGTGTCCAGCTTCTGCCCCAGGCCCCGGGTGGATCACACGGTGGGCCCATCCGCGCCCGTGCGCCCTCAGGCGTACCCCAAGGCTTCATCAATGCCGACTCGACCATCACCGCCGGACGTCAAGCGGCACCAACACCACCACTGGTGAGCGAGGGCATGCGCATCGCTGCCTACAGCATGGGCAGGCCGCCGCCCTATCACCCCCAAGATGGTGCTTCGAGCCAAGCCGCATGGAGCGTGGGGCACTACGGTGAAGCTTTCGGGGCGGCGACCCCAAAGGCTTACGTGCCCCACATGGTGGATCGGGAATACACAGTGGAAGAAGACCACGGGTCGTTCCTCGGGCCAGGCTTGGAGGAAGTGATGCCAGAAGCCGAGCCCTTTCAAGATCCTCAAGGAAGCCTCGCCGACCGCGCCGGCGGCAGTAGCTATCGGGTACCACTAATTCCTCAGGATCAAGCTTATGCTAACCATGGGTCGCAGGAAGTCGAGGTCACTGCAGCGGAAGGCTGCCCCAGTGCGGCAGCCTCCCTCCCCTCAGGAGGAGGGCACTGGGGGCTGCAGGAGAGGGGCCGGGAGCCAGGCCCCTCCCCACGGTGCGCGGAGCAAGGTGTTCCTCGGAGGTAGGCCCACTGCTAGGGAGGTTCCGCAAGGCCTGCCCCCGGCAGAGGACCCGTGGTCATCAGGGGAACCGCTGGCATCCCCTTTTCCCCACTAGCGTCGTCCTTGGTTTCCGGTTGCCGTCAATGGTGGTCAAGGGTGCCGCAAGGCGGGGCCCTCATCTGGCGATATGAAGCAAGGCCGGTACCTGTGAAGAAGGCCGAGTGCCTGTGAAGCTTGCCTCCCATGACACTCTCACGTAATAATGAGTTGGGGTTGTACACGCCATGGAGTCTCCGGAGAGCTGCCCTCGGGCCTCGGGGGCTTGATAACCCACAAGTATAGGGGATCGCAACAGCTTTCAAGGGTAGAGTATTCAACCCAAATTTATTGATTCGACACAAGGGGGGCCAAAGAATATTCTTGAGTATTAGCAGTTGAGTTGTCAATTCAACCACACCTGGATAACTTAGTATCTGCAGCAAAGTGTTTAGTAGCAAAAGTGGTATGATAGTAATAGTAACGGTAGAAAAAGTAAAGATAAAGGTTTTTGGGTTTTTGTAGTAGTTGTAATAGTAGCAACAGAAAAGTAAATGAGCGAAGAACAATATATGAAAAGCTCGTAGGCAATGGATCAGTGATGGATAATTATGCCGGATGCGATTCCTCATGCAATAGTTATAACATAGGGTGATATAGAACTATCTCCAATTCATCAATGTAATGTAGGCATGTATTCCGTAAACAATCATACGTGCTTATGGAAAAGAAGTTGTATGACATCTTTTGTCCTACCCTCCTGTTGCAGTGGGGTCCTTACGGAAACTAAGGGATATTAAGGCCTCCTTTTAATAGAGAACCAGAACAAAGCATTAACACACAGTGAATACATGAACTCCTCAAACTACGGTCATCAGCGAGAAGTATCCCGATTATTGTCACTTCGGGCTTGTCGGAACATAACACATAATAGGTGACTATAGACTTGCAAGATAGGATCAAGAACACACATATATTCATGAAAACATAATAGGTTCAAATCTCAAATCATGGCACTCGGGCCCTAGTGACAAGCATTAAGCATAACAAAGTCATAGCAACATCAATCTCAGAACATAGTGGATACTAGGGATTAAACCCTAACAAAACTAACTGGATTACATGGTGAATCTCATCCAACCCATCACCCTCCAGCAAGCCTACGATGGAATTACTCACAAACGACAATGAGCATCATGAAATTTGTGATGGAGGATGGTTGGTGATGACGACGGCGACGAATCCCCCTCTCCGGAGCCCCGAACGGACTCCAGATCATCCCTCCCGAGAGAGATTAGGGCTTGGCGGTGGCTCCGTGTCGTGAAACGCGATGAAACTTTCTCTCTGATTTTTTTCTCCCTAAGACGGAATATATGGAGTTGGAGTTGAGATCGGAGGGTGTCCAGGGGGCCCACAAGATAGGGGGCCACTCCCTATGGGGGGCGCCCTCTGTCTCATGGACAGGCCCTGGGCCCCTGGCACTAATTCTTTCCCCAAAAATTCTTATTAAATCTGAAAAGTGCCTTTGTGGATTTCCAGGACATTCCGAGAACTTTTGTTTTCTACACATAAAACAACATCATGGTAGTTCTGCTGAAAACAGCGTCAGTCCGGGTTAGTTTCATTCAAATCATGCAAGATAGAGTCCAAAACAAGGGCAAAAGTGTTTGGAAAAGTAGATTCCTTGGAGACGTATCAACTCCCCCAAGCTCTGTTGCTCTTGTTGTTGTAACATGAAAGCCAGCATTCAAGTTTCAGCAAATATTACGAACTAACCATACTAACAATAACACATAGGTCTCACAATTACTCATATCAGTAGCATAATCAGCTAGCGAGCCATAATAATAAAACTCGGATGACAACACTTTCTCAAAATAATCATAACATGGTATAGCAAAATGGTATCTCGCTAGTCCTTTCTGAGACCGCAAAACATAAATGCAGAGAACCTTTAAAGATCAAGGACTGACTAAACATTGTAATTCATGGTAAAAGAGATCCAGTCAAGTCATACCCAATATAAACCAATAATAATGAATGCAAATGACAGTATGATCTCCAGTGGGTGCTTTTAATAAGAAGGATGATGACTCAACATAAAAGTAAATAGATAGGCCCTTCACAGAGGGAAGCAGGGATTTGTACAGGTGCCAGAGCTTGATTTTAAAATAGATATTGAACAACATTTTGAGCGGCATACTTTTGCTGTCAACGCAACAAATATGAGATGGCTGTATCTTCCATACTACATGCATTATAGGCAGTTCCCAAACAGAATGGTAAAGGTTTATACTCCCCCAACTACCGACAAGCATCAATCCATGGCTTGCTCGAAACAACGAGTGCCTCCAACATACAACAACCCTGGGGGAGTTTTGTTTAATTATTTTGATTTTCTTTGATCTTTTTGGATCATGGGACTGGGCATCCCGGTTACCAGCCCTTTCTCGTGAATGAGGAGCAGAGTCCACTCCTCTTGAGAATAACCCACCTAGCATGGAAGATATAGGCAGCCCTAGTTGAAACATGAGCTGCTAGAGCATACAAAACAGAATTTCATTTGAAGGTTTGGAGTTTGGCACATGCAAATTTACTTGGAACGACAAGTAAATACCGCATATAGGTAGGTATAGTGAACTCATATGGAACAACTTTGGGGTTTAAGGAGTTTGGATGCACAAGCAGTATTCCCGCTTAGTACAGGTGAAGGATAGCAAGAGACTGGGAAGCGACCAACTGAGAGAGCGACAATAGTCGTAAACATGCATTAAAATTAATTTACACCGAGTACAAGCATGAGTAGGATATAATCTACCATGAACATAAATATCATGAAGACTATGTTGATTTGATTCAACTACATGCGTGAACATGTGCCAAGTCGAGTCACTTAATTCATTCAAAGGAGGATACCATCCCATCATAAAACATCATAATCATTCTAATAGCATGTTGGCACGCAAGGTAAACCATTATAACTCATAGCTAATCAAGCATGGCACAAGCAACTATAATCTCTAAATGTCATTGCAAATATGTTTACTTCATAATAGCTGACTCAGGAATGATGAACTCATCATATTTACAAAAACAAGAGAGGTCGAGTTCGTACCAGCTTTTCTCATCCCAATAAGTCCATCATCAATCATCATTATTGCCTTTCGTTTGCACAACTGAACGACGTGTATAATAATAAGAGTGCACATGCATTGGACTAAGCTGGAATCTGCAAACATTTACACGCAAAAGCTCCCAACAAGTAAAAGAAGAACAAGAAATCTTTTTGGGTTTTCATTTTAATTTCTACTACAGGCAAGGAAATTAAACTAACTAATTTTTTTTGGTTTTTCTAAAGGTTTATCAAACACACAAGAAGAAAACTAAAAAAATAAATTTAAACTAGCATGGATAATACAATGAAAGAGTGTGAGCACCGACGACTAGTGTGTGAACATGAATGTAAAGTCGGTGAGAAATACGTACTCCCCCAACTTAGGCTTTTGGCCTAAGTTGGTTTAATACCAATGACCGCCTGGCTGATATCCATAAGAATAGCTGGGGTAGTACTGAGATGAAGAGGCGACCGCCTCCTGAGCAGCAGAGTGTTGGCGAGCTGCCTCCATTCCCCTCTCATATTAAGTTGCTTCTTCCCTGGTGACAACATATCTTCCTTTTGCCTGATAATCAAAAAGGTAGGGAGCAGGAAGAGTAACAGGGACGACGTTGCGTCTGTTATAGGTTAGTCGATAATGGAGGAATTGTTCATTCCTCTCAAGAAAATGATGATCAAACATAGCTTATTTATCCAAATAAATAGGAGGTACAATCATGTCCCCCTCTCGTGGAGGTATATTAAGAAAATTAGCCACATGGGTTGCATAAATTCCTCCAAAGATATCTCCCCTTCTACTATTGTCCTGCAACCTACGTGCAACTATTGCCCCCAAGTTATAACCTCTATAACCTGACACAGCACTCTTGAGGACACAGAGATCAGGGGCACACATGTGACATACTTCGTCCTTACCGTTAATGCATCGACCAATAAAGGGAGCAAAGTAATGTATAGCAAGAAAATGAATGCTCCCTATGGTAGCTTGTGTTACATCCCTAGATTCTCCCACAGTAATACTAGCAAGAAAATCTCTAACTTCAGAGTTGGGAAGATCATTAACATTACCCCACTGCGGGAGTTTGCAAGCAGTTGTGAAATCCTCTAAATCCATGGTATAAGATGTATCATAAATATCAAACATAACACTAGGAGAATTCCGCGCGGAAATATATTCGAACCTACGCACAAAGGAATCAGTCAATTGATAATATTGAGGACACTTATCTTGTAAGAAGTCCTCCAGCTCGGCGTTACGCACATACGCGTCAAATTCCTCCTTGAAGCCTGCTTCGACCATAAAATCATCGGATGGCCACTCACAAGCCCGTACATTTGCGTCCCTCGGCAAATTAACATCTTGTTCTCGTATAGCAATCCTTGGCCCTTTCTTTGCCGAGGAGCCACCTTGGTACATTCTTCTAAGCATATTTCTTTTTCTGAAATTTTAGTAACTTCAAAAAAAAGTGAATAAAACTAAACAAGATTGATAGCAACTACTCCTACAAGTGCATAGAGCCTATATCATGCATTGGAATTGCTTGGGACCTCAAAAATTTAACATGCAAGCTCAAGAACATGGTCACCTATGCAGCAAAAATTTGCAATGAATAAAGCACTAGAACAAAAATTAATTGGACCAATGGAGGAGTCACATACCAAGCAACAATCTCCCAAAGCAGTTTTGCGAATGAAGCTTTGAGCTAAGAGATCAAAAATCGCAGCAAAACGAGCTAGAACTCAGGCGTATAATGCTATTTTTGCTTTATTTATTCTAAATGAAAGAAAGTAAAAATAGGGTACAGAAGGTTGTGCCTTCTAGTTTCATCCATCTCGTGATCATCAAAATGAACCCATTAACATGGTTGATCAAGTCTTGTTAACAAACTCACTCCGAATAACACGGAACCGGAGAAATTTCGAATAACACTAAGTTACCTCAACGGGGATATGAAAATCCCCAAAAATAAGAATATCATACTTTTTCTCGACAGTAGGATGAGGAAATTCAAAGCCTCCAAAAATGATAGTTGGAACTTTTTCAATAGAATTTACACTATGAACTTGAGATTGTTTCCTCGGAAAGTGTACCGTATGCTCATTACCATTAACATGAAAAGTGACATTGCCTTTGTTGCAATCAATAACAGCCCCTGCAGTATTAAGACAAGGTCTACCAAGGATAATAGACATACTATCGTCCTCAGGAATATCAAGAATAACAAAGTCCGTTAAGATAGTGACATTTGCAACCACAATAGGCACATCCTCACAAATACTGACAGGTATAGCAGTTGATTTATCAGCCATTTGCAAAGATATTTTAGTAGGTGTCAACTTATTCAATTCAAGTCTATGATATAAAGAGAGAGGCATAACACTAACACCGGCTCCAAGATCACATAAAGCAGTTCTAGTATAATTTCTTTTAATAGAGCATGGTATAGTTGGTACACCCGGTTCTCCAAGTTTCTTGGGTATTCCACCCTTAAAAGTGTAATTAGCAAGCATGGTGGAAATTTCAGCTTCCGGTATCTTTCTTTTATTTGTGATGATATCCTTCATATACTTAGCATAAGGATTTACTTTAAGCATATCAGTTAAGCGCATACGTAAGAAAATAGGTCTAATCATTTCAGCAAAGCGCTCAAAATCCTCACCATCCTTTGACTTGGATGGTTTAGGAGGAAAGGGCATGGGTTTCTGAACCCATGGTTCTCTTTATTTACCGTTCTTCCTATCATGAAAATCTCTCTTATCATAACGTTGATTCTTTGATTGTGGGTTATCAAGATCAACAGCAGGTTCAATCTCTACATCATTGTCTTTGCTAGGTTGAGCATCAACATGAACATTATCATTAACATTATCACTAGGTTCATGTTCATCACCTGATTAAGTTTTAGCACCAGAAATAGAAATATCATTGGGATTCTGAGCTGTGTCTATAGTAGGTTCACTAGAAGCATGCAAAGTCCTATTGTTTTTCTTTTTCTTCTTTTTAGAAGAACTAGGTTCCTCTAAATTATTTCTCTGAGAATATTGCTCGACTCTCTTAGGGTGGCCTTCAAGATACAAAGGTTCCTGAGTCATTCTACCAGTTCTAGTAGCCACTCTAACAGCAGAGTCATTTTTACTATTCAATTCATCAAGCAAATCATTTTGAGCTTTAAGTACTTGCTCAGTTTGAGTAGCTACCATAGAAGTATATTTGCTAACGCGGTGAAGTTCATCTTTAACTCTAGCCAGATTATCACCTACGCGTCCTATCTCGAAAGCATTATTCTTTAACTCTCTACCAACATAAGCATGAAAACTTTCTTGTCTAGCCATAAAGTCATCAAATTCATCTAAGCATGGGCTATGAAATTTAGTAGAGGGTACTTCAACTTTATCATATCTATAGAGAGAATGTACCTTTACTACCTGTGACGGGTTATCAAGACAATGTGGTTCTTCAGGCGGTAAATTAAGACCATGTATTTCTTCAAGAGGAGGTAAATTCTTAACATCTTCTGCTTTAATACTTTTTTCTTTCATTGATTTCTTTGCCTCTTGCATATCTTTAGGACTGAGAAATAAAACACCTCTCTTCTTCGGAGTGGGTTTAGGAATAGGCTCAGGAGTTGGCTCAACTGGTTCAGGAATTACTTCAGGAACTGGCTCGGGAAGAGTCCAATTATTTTCATTAGTCAACATATTATTAATAGTATTTCAGCTTCGTCGACTGTTCTTTCCCTGAAAACACAACCAGCACAACTATCCAAGTAGTCCTTGGAAGCATCGGTTAGTCCATTATAAAAGATATCAAGTATTTCATTTTTCTTAAGAGGATGATCAGGCAAACCATTAAGTAACCGGAGAAGCCTCCCCCAAGCTTGTGGGAGACTCTCTTCTTTGATTTGCACAAAATTATATATTTCCCGCAGGGCAGCTTGTTTCTTATGCGCAGGGAAATATTTAGTAGAGAAGTAATAAATCATATCCCGGGGACTACGCACACAACTAGAAGCAAGAGAATTATACCAAGTCTTAGCATCACCCTTTAATGAGAACGGAAATATCTTAAGGATATATAAATAGCGAGACTTCTCATCATTAGTAAACAGGGTAGCTATATCATTCAGCTTGGTAAGATGTGCCACAACAGTTTCAGATCCAAGGCCATAAAAAGGATCAGATTCAACTAAAGTAATAATATCAGGATCAATAGAGAATTCATAATCCTTATCAGTAACACAAATAGGTGAAGTAGGAAAAGCAGGATCGGGTTTCATTCTAGCATTAAGAGACTGCTGCTTCCATTTAGCTAATAATTTCTTAAGATCATTTCTATCATTGCAAGTAAGAATTTCCATAGCAGCTGTTTCATGCATAACATAACCCTTAGGAACAACAGGTAATACATAATCATTGGGGGGACCTTCATCATCACTATCATCAGTAATAGGATCTTCAGTAATTTCATTCCCCCTAAATCTAGCAAGTTGTTCATCAAGAAATTCACCTAATGGCAAAGTAGTATCACGCACAGAAGTAGTTTCATCATGCATAGCAGAAGTGGCATCATCAATAACATGCGACATATCAGAATTCATAGCAGTAGTAGGTTTAGGTGCAGCAAGCCTCCTGATAACAGAAGGAGAAACTAGTGCAAGGCTAGATGGCAGTTCCTTACCACCCCTCGTAGTTGAGGGCAAACTAGTAGTTCGATCGTCTTTCAAGTTCTTCATAGTGATCAATAGATATAAATCCCAAGTGACTCAGAGAATAGAGCTATGCTCACCGGCAACGCCGCCAGAAATTAGTCTTGATAACCCACAAGTATAGGGGATCGCAACAGCTTTCGAGGGTAGAGTATTCAACCCAAATTTATTGATTCGACACAAGGGGAGCCAAAGAATATTCTTGCGTATTAGTAGTTGAGTTTTCAATTCAACCACACCTGGATAACTTAGGATCTGCAGAAAAGTGTTTAGTAGCAAAAGTGGTATGATAGTAATAGTAACGGTAGCAAAAGTAAAGATAAATGTTTTTGGGTTTTTGTAGTAGTTGTAACAGTAGCAACAGAAAAGTAAATGAGTGAAGAACAATATATGAAAAGCTCGTAGGCAATGGATCAATGATGGATAATTATGCCGGATGCAATTCCTCGTGCAATAGTTATAACATAGGGTGATATAGAACTAGCTCCAATTCATCAATGTAATGTAGGCATGTATTCCGTAAACAATCATATGTGCTTATGGAAAAGAATTTGTATGCCATCTTTTGTCCTACCCTCCCGTTGCAGCGGGGTCCTTACGGAAACTAAGGGATATTAGGGCCTCCTTTTAATAGAGAACCGGAACAAAGTATTAACACATAGTGAATACATGAACTCCTCAAACTACGGTCATCACCGTGAAGTATCCCGATTATTGTCACTTCGGGGTTGTCGGATCATAACACAAAATAGGTGACTATAGACTTGCAAGATAGGATCAAGAACACACATATATTCATGAAAACATAATAGGTTCAGATCTGAAATCATGGCACTCGGGCCCTAGTGACAAGCATTAAGCATAGCAAAGTCATAGCAGCATCAATCTCAGAACATATTGGATACTAGGGATCAAACCCTAACAAAACTAACTTGATTACATGGTGAATCTCATCCAACCCATCACTGTCCAGCAAGCCTACGATGGAATTACTCACACATGGCGGTGATGATCATGAAATTGGTGATGGAGGATGGTTGGTGATGACGGCGGCGACGAATCCCCCTCTCCGGAGCCCCGAACGGACTCCAGATCAGCCCTCCCGAGAGAGATTAGGGCTTGGCGGCGGCTCCGTGTCGTGAAACGCGATGAAACTTTCTCTCTGATTTTTTTCTCCCGAGACGGAATATATGGAGTTGGAGTTGAGGTCGGAGGGTGTCCAGGGGGCCCAGAAGATAGGGGGCCGCGCCCTAGGGGGGTTGCCCCCTTGTCTCGTGGACAGGTCGTGGGCCCCCAGGCACTATTCTTTCGCCAATTTTTTTTATTAAATCTGAAAAGTGCCACCGTGGATTTCCAGGACATTGCGAGAACTTTTCTTTTCTACACATAAAACAACATCATGGTAGTTTTGCTGAAAACAACGTCAGTCTGGGTAAGTTTCATTCAAATCATGCAAGTTAGAGTCCAAAACAAGGGCAAAAGTGTTTGGAAAAGTAGATACATTGGAGACGTATCAGGGCTCCCTCCCACGCCCAGTGGAAGCACTTAGCTCCGTGCTGGTGAGAAGACGACTAGACTAGGTGCCGTACGCGGCCTTTTGCTTTTGCTTCCTTTTATGTGGTCGAGCTTTCTCATTTCAGATTTAAGTTGAAGTTGAATTTTTGTTTGCGTAAGTGGGGAGGGGTGTCTTGTCTTGTTCGTGCGATTTCTCGTTTTCTGTTTCCTGCCCAAGTTGGAATTCGCACTAGCTGCCTCCCCCTCGCGAGCCCCTTGCGGGCGGGGCTGGGCTCAGCACACGCACGCATGTCGTCTCGCGGCCGGAACTCGCTCTCGCAAGGCTATCGCCACATGGTCAAACCGGTCTCCCGAGGGACCCCCGGAGAGTCACCACAAACCTACTCGAGGCTCGCCCAGGATAAAGGTAAAATCATAGCAACCAACTCATCACAGGGCCCGTAACAACGTACGAGCGCCCATTCAGCGCTGTCCTTAACGACGCGTGGACAACAGTCCTTTTTACATGAGGGGTTTCCCCTCCGAAAATGCTCTTACAACCTTCAGGGCCATGCCCGAGCTTTGTCCGTGTAGGATAAATAGCAGGGGGGCGCCGGATCAATCAGACATGTCGCTCACCGCACCCTCTTGGTCGTCTCCGGGAGCATCGCTGGCACCACTGTCGCTGTCGCTGGCTTCACCATCACCACCGTCGGCGCCGTCTTCGCCGCCGTTCACCACGTCACCTTCATCTGTAGCAACTACCACCCCGTCATCGTCTGAGGTGAAGGATCGGACAAGTGCATCCACATTGTCCTCCACCCAATGCGCCAGGTCGCCTCGGATGGCCTCGGGCACCAGGGCGATGGCGGCGTTGAAGTCAAAGTGGGGGTCAATGTTCTGAAAATGGCTGAAGACGCGGGAGAATGCGCATGCGAGCAGGCCACGGATCCTCTCCTCGACAAGCTGACAAGCCCTCTCGGAGCGATTCTCCATACGCGTCACCATGTCAGTGAAGAACTGGAGATTACCGGCGTAGTTGGTCACGTGGGGTTACTCAGCGGTCGCGTCGCAGATATTGCTTAGGGCCCTGTTGGCCTTTTCCGTAAGCATTCGGAGCATGGGGTCATGCATGTGCTCCAGCGTCTGCCACTGGCGAATCTCATCTTCGTTCCGCCGCGCGACGGACTCGGCGTAGTCGATCCTCCGTTGGAGGAGAAGCAGCTCAGCGCGGGAGGAGGCCAACTCAGCCTGCACCGTGACCAGGGCGGCTGCGGTGGCCTCAGTTCACTGCGTTGCTTCAGTCAGCTTGGTCCTAAGAGCGACAGTCCTTCCCGCAGCCTCGGCCTTGATCAGCTCCAACCTCTCGTCATACTCGTGCTCAAGACCCGCGCGAACTTCCGCCACGCGACGGTCGATCTCTTCTTGGATTCGGACCTCCCGCGCGCCAACGTCTCCTCCGCCAGGGTAACCTGGCGCTCCCTCGTATCCAACCGTTCAAGATCGAGGTTGCGCTCGGAAGCTTCCAGCGTCAGCGCTTCCTCGCGCCTCCGGAGGTCCTCCTCTTCGACGGGCATCCCCTTCAGCGATGCAAGGGCAGCTTGGCGCAGCTCCACTTGCTGCTCCAGGGAATTGCACCAGGCTTGGAGCTCCGACGCATGCTCCTCCGCGATCTCGTGTCGTCGGTCTGCCTCCTGAGCCTCCTCAATGGATCGGGAGCAGGCCTTCCGCGAGGCCACGAGAGACGCTTAGGCCTTTGCTTTGTCAAGATGACGCTGATGACGCGTAAGGCTGACGGCCACCTTTAGCTTGCGCCGTTCCTCAGCCAGCCTCAGGACTTCGGCTTCAAGACGTGCGTCCTCGCCTGCGAGCTCTACAACGAGCTGGCTCACCGCGTCCGTCGCCTTCCAGAGAAACTCTTGGTGGATGGCGTTGTGCTCCCGCGCTCGCTCGAGCACATCGTCGATTTCGTCCTCCGCTGCCGGCGCTGGCAGAGGGCCCTGAAGTGGTTCGCCCCTCTCGGCAGGGGGCTGGCGCCCCTACAATCGCCGGGTGGGCCTCGCGAGGGACCCAACCAGGCGCCGATCTATCCCCAGAAGAAGAGCCGAAGATCGACTTCAACCATTCGCCGTCCGTGATCAAAGAAGGAGCCCAGGGCAAGATGATTGCATCCCGGGCAAGGTCGCCGGGGAAAGGTGGCAAAGACACGGGCTCGAGGCACCATGCGAGCCGGCTTGCCTCTCCGGATGAATCCACGTCAGGGGTGGAACGCAAGCTCGGGGCGCTCAAGGCCAGCGGTGGAGGAGAGGCCTGAGGAGGTGGCTTCTTAGCTGGCTCCGCAAGCTTGGCAGGAGGGATCCTGAAGGGCCACAGTTAGCAAAGGAATAGCGAATGAGGAGTTACAAGAAGGAGGGACTTACTCATCCATGGCGAAGTACTTACTATGCTTCAGCGGCCGGCAGGGGCGCTCGCTGCCGCTTGAAGACTCCATCCTCTTGCGGAGGGCGTTGAAGTCTTTGCGGAACCGGCCCAAGCTCTGGACGTGAGGGCCGGTGTCGGTGTCAAAACCGGCGGATCTCGGGTAGGGGGTCCCGAACTGTGCGTCTAGGCGGATGGTAATAGGAGACAAGGGACACGATGTTTTACCCAGGTTCGGGCCCTCTCGATGGAGGTAAAACCCTACGTCCTGCTTGATTAATATTGATGATATGGGTAGTACAAGAGTGGATCTACCACGAGATCAAGGATGCTAAACCCTAAAGCTAGCCTATGGTATGATTGTTGTAATGTATGTTGTCCTACGGACTAAAGCCCTCCGGTTTATATAGACACCGGAGGAGGCTAGGGTTACACAGAGTAGGTTACAAAGGTAGGAGATCTACATATCCGTATCGCCAAGCTTGCCTTCCACGCCAAGGAAAGTCCCATCCGGACACGGGACGGAGTCTTCAATCTTGTATCTTCGTAGTCTTGGAGTCCGGCGGACGATGATAGTCCGGCTGTCCGGACACCCCCTAGTCCAGGACTCCCTCAGTAGCCCCTGAACCAGGCTTCAATGACGATATGTCCAGCGCGCATAATGTTCGGCATTGCAAGGCGGGTTCCTCCCTTGAATAATCCAGAGAAGATCATGAACACCAGGATAGTGTCCGGCTCTGCAAAATAAATTCCACATTCCACCGTAGAGAGAACAAAATGTACACAAGTCCAATCTGCTGATGTATTATGCGGCATGACATCACACCGCTACCAAGCCTTTATTTGAATCGTTTTTTATTATACCACCTCAGCACGTTTAGCGAAGCAGTTTCCTTGGCACGTCCTATCGAAGCGGAGATCGTGGTCCCCTTATTTCGGGATTCTCATCAATACGGACGTGGGTAACCCAACCGCGCCATTGATGGTGGCGCTTGGGAGATAAGCGAGTTTTACCAGGCTGGTGGGGGACGCATAGTCTCCGTCCGCCTATATATAAGGGATAAGGATTTACCTTCTCACCTACGCCTTCTTCCTCCTTTTCTTATCCATCTCCGCGCACTCAAGCTCCAACGCTCAAGCTCGCGCATCTTGCCTCGACCTTCTCCGACCATGTCCGGAGCGGGAGGCAAATGGTTGGCCTCCACCGTTAAGGAGGAGCACATCACCAAGATGCGCAGCGCCGGATACCTTTCCGGCAACATTGCGCATCGGCTGCCCGACGAGGGGCAGCTCATCCCCACCCCCGGGCCCCATGAGAGGGTTGTTTTCCTCCCCCACTTCCTGCGCGGACTGGGCTTTCCTCTCCACCCTTTTGTCCGGGGGCTCATGTTTCACTACGGCCTGGATTTCCACGATCTGGCGCCGAACTTCATCCTCAACATCTCGGCGTTTATCGTCGTGTGCGAGGCCTTCCTCTGCATCCGGCCCCACTTCGACTTGTGGCTCAAGACCTTCAACGTCAAGCCGAAGGTTGTGAAGGGCACGCAAGCGGAATGCGGAGGCGCCATGTTGGGCAAGTTGCCCAACGTCCTTTGGCTCGAAGGGGCCTTCGTGGACTCCGTCAAGGGGTGGCAATCGGGGTGGTTCTACATCACCGAGCCGCGCGAACCTACGTGGGCGGCGGCCCCCGAGTTTAGATCTGGCATCCCCACGCAGCTCACCTCCTGGAAAGAGAAGGGCTTGTTGTGGGGCAATTCGAAGGAGCTGACGGGACTCCGAGCCTGTATCCAGAGGCTGGTGAGCAATAAGCTCAGGCTCGTCGACGTGGTCCAAGTCATGCTCATCCGCCGGATTCTCCCATGCCAAGAACGGGCATTCAATTTGTGGGAGTTCAATCTGGAACAGCACCAGGCGCTAAGAGGACTCTTCGACACGACGTACGAAGGCGCCTGGAGGGTGCTGTTTAAGGGTGCTGAAACCCCTGCATCCGCGACGGAAGATCGCGGATTTTGCTCGCAGCATCCAGCTGACGAGGTAAGTGATTCAACCCCTTTACGGGACACTTGTGGTAAATAAATTGATTCTAGGAAGGTCTCAATCTTTCTTTTCCTTTGGCAGGAATGGATGGAGAAGGCCGAGCAGCTCATCTGCCTGGCTCCCATGCCCGAAGACCCAGTGAACGCCCGTGTAGCGGGGCTGCTGGTTCCGGCACCGCACGTGGTGGACTCAAAAGAGCTCCCGTAATCAGGCGTCTAACGACGAGCCGGACTCCTCCCCCGAAGACGAGGAGGAGGAAGAAGACTCTCTCCCGGAGGAGGGAGAGAGGAAGAGAAAAGCTTCCCCAACAGGGGAGGCCGAAGGGTCCAAGAGGGGAAGAACTATTCCCCCGGACAGCTCTGCCAACATCGACATTGGCGGGGAGGAGTGGCCTTCAAGGGCCAGGCCTCCAGCAAGATCGTAAGTATCCAGATCCCTGACATACAATTTCTTTTGTGTCACATAGTGTCCTACTAATGCCGCATACTGTCCGCAGTCCGGCCGATGATGATCTCCCCGCTTCATCGAGCGGGTCGTTGGCCCCGTCGGATGTGGATTCACTTCCAACTGCCTCCACCCCCCGCGCCGACGAGGACGCCGAGGTGGGATCCCAGAGAGGGACCCATCATGAGGAGGTTCCGGAGGTGCCGCCAGGCAGCCTCCCGGACTTTGCTCCGGACTCTACATCGGAACCTGCAACGGTTCCAGAGTCCGGCAGGCGGCCCCTTCGAAAGAAGGGCAAGATTGTGATGCCGGCGGCCTCCGTCCAACTGGAGGCGCCAGACAACTTGCTGGAGGCGCTCACAGGCGCTTCCATCGAGGAAGAACACCGCACTATCATGAGTGCGGTGATTCAGAAGGTTCAGCTCGCCAAGAGCGGGCTGACCGAAGCCTGCAGCAGCCTTCTAACAGGCTTTGAGGTAAGAAGTTATAATTATGTAATGTAATACCGCATAGACAGTAGCCCCTGATGCTCAGTTCGGTGTTTGGAAAGAAAAGCCGGACTGAGGATCTAAGAAGATATACGCAGGGTTTCTTTAAATATGTCCATATGGGTTTGTAGGCTGCGCTGCTGACCTCTGCCGCACTGACTGCGGAGGTCGGTGTGTTGAAGCAGGATCTCGAGCGGTCCGAGCAAGAGCTCGGCCATGCCAAGAAGCAGCTCGAGGACAAAGAAGGTGAGTAACACCACTTTGAACAGTTACCTTACAGAAAAGGATTTTGGTTGCAATGAAATTAACAAGGATAATATGGGTGTTGCAGGGGCCACGAACGAGGTGGCAGCCCTGAAGGAGGCTGTGTCCGCGGCCAAACGCAGTGCGACCGCGGAACGGGCAGAGCGAGAAAAGCAGAAGGCGCAGGTGGCGGAAGTATGGCAAGAGCTCCGGGCTCTCATCGAGAAGCATGAGAGCTTGGAGTGTGACTCCAAGACTCGAGAGTCCGAGCTTGCCTCGGCTCTCGAAAGTGCCAAGTCCGCCAAGGCCGAGGCCCGTAAGGCCCTTCAGGAGGTTGAAGATTTAAAGAAGATAGCGGCGGGTAAGGCATTTTTCATGCAAAGCAAGCATGTTAATGTAAACTACCTGACACTTACCCACATTCGGAGCTCTCCAGGGGCGTTTGCAGATCTGCCGCGTAGTGTGTCTGATGCCGCCGCATTCTACCGTGGCGAGGAGGGGAGCTCAACGGAAAAGGTTTTCTGGTCTCAGTATGCTGAGGCCAGCCATCCAGTGCCCCCAAGCGACCAGTTGAAGCAGCTAGACGAACTCCACAAGGTAGCTGAGGAGGCCATGAAGGGCCTTATAGTCCGGCTGTGGCCTGGACAGGCCATGCCTGGGAGCTACTTCGGCCTCGTGCGGCGGCTGGTGGATGCGTGCCCCTGGGTGGAGGTCATCAAGTGCTCCGCCTGTATTGAAGGTGCTCGTCGGGCCCTTGCCCGCACAAAGGTGCATTGGGGCAGGCTGGATGCGGAGAAGCTTCTCACTGACCCACCGCCACCGGGCAAGGAGTATCGCACGCCCGAAATGTATTATAAAACTGTCCTAAAGGGAGCCCGCGATATTGCGGATGAATGTCCCAGAGATGTAATTTTTGAGTAAACTCGCTATGTATTATCCTGTGCGCTGAAAACTATGTTCATATGCGCATGAAGCAACGCTTGTTTAATTTAAAATATTACCTTCTATGCGGCCGTTTATAAAATCTGAGAGATGGCAAGTCGTTGGCTTCAGCCCCGGAGCCGCGAGTGCTGGGGTGTTCGGGATAAACTTGAGCACTCTTGTTACCATTTTTGGCTCCATCTAGGGAGGCGCTCAACACAATGAACAAGGCAACCGGACTTATAATGCTTGAACACTCTCACTTAGCCATAGAATTCTATAATTTTAAATTTCGGTGCAGCCCCTGGTATTCGGAAGAGCAAATCCGGGGCGCTATCCACGCCTTCGTCGGACATTATCTGGAACTTCGCTCGAAGCGGCGTGAGTCTTTATGGACCCGAAAAGACCTCTCAAACAGCGACCAGTCTCTCGCCTTATCATGCCGGTCAGTTTTAGCTTTCTCCACTGAGGCGCTCGCCCGGCTCAACCGGGGTGCAATCGCAGTGGTTCTCCCAGTGCCACCTTAGCCGACAGAACGGAACGTAAGGCACCAAAACGTGGGAGCCGGGCAAACCCAACTATTGACCCAAGACATGATTCGGAGCCGATTCATATAATGCTATAAGTTTGGGGTGCCGCACTTATGAAAGTGTTCAGACTTATCACACCATAATGTGGGGAACATAAGCCCCTGGTGTATTAGGCCGTACCAAAATATACGGATGCAAGATGTCATGTAATGAACATATATATGCAAAAAGTAATGTAATTGCAGTCGAAAAAGTGCTACATTATTTATTAAAGGAAGTCTGCTATGAATGCGGACTGATACAAATAGTGCGGTAAGCAAGGGATTTGGACTAATCAAACATGTCCCCCTCCAGGGATGAGCTGCGGAAAATAATCGAATTTAATGCTCGTAATTGAGACCACCTGAGTGTTCGTCGCAGCCTTCTTTGTTCCCTGGCTGTTGCATCGTGAGTTCGGCAGGTTTATCGCCGGACAGGGCCTCTGGTTAACGGAGTCCTGTGTATACAAAGAAGGAAAATAATAAAAAAAAGGGGGCACACTTGCGAGCCCCTGGTGTGGTTGAGCCGCACTCTGGGTCCATTGTGATCGTGCCCCTTCCCCTGCGCCCATGGTATCTCCAAAGCGTAATGATGTACATGGAGGGTTGTTCTTGCAATCATGCGAGGGCGGGGGTTAGGGCCGCATTGCTACGCGTGCTCTGATCGTGCCAGGTGGTCCTGGTTGGTATTGCTTCGGGCGCGTTTTGCTGTATCCGGCCGCTTAACGGCCGGACTCGCAAATTGCCTTAAAAGGCTGCTCTGTACTTCTGCCGCGAGAGCCGCTGTATGTTCCTCCATTCGGAGGGAGCGTTCCGTGTTTCCGTTGACCGTGATGACCCCCTGAGGGCCTGGCATCTTGAGCTTGAGGTATGCATAATGCGGCACCGTGTTGAACTTTGCAAACGCGGTTCGTCCGAGCAGAGCGTGATAGCCGCTGCGAAATGGGACTATGTCGAAGATTAACTCCTCGCTCCGGAAATTATCCGGGGATCCGAAGACCACTTCCAGTGTGACTTAGCCTGTACAATTGGCTTCCACACCTGGTATGACACCTTTAAAGGTTGTCTTTGTAGGTTTAATCCTTGAGGGGTCTATGCCCATCTTGCGCACTGTATCCTGATAAAGCAAGTTCAGGCTGCTGCCGCCGTCCATCAGGACTCTCGTGAGGTGAAATCCATCGACGATTGGGTCTAAAACCAATGCGGCGAATCCGCCATGGCGTATGCTGGTCGGATGGTCTCGTCAATCGAAAGTGATCGGACAAGAGGACCATGGATTGAACTTCGGGGCGACTGGCTCCATCGCATAGACGTCCCTTAGTGCACGCTTCCGCTCCCTCTTGGGTATATGGGTTGCGTAGATCATATTCACCGTTCGCACTTGTGGGGGGAAACCCTTCTGTCCTCTATTGTTCGGCGGTCGGGTCTCCTCCTCGTCGTCGCTGTTCAACCCCTTGTCATTGTTTTCGGCAATTAACTTGCCTGCCTGCTTGAACACCCAGAAATCTCTGTTGGTGTGATTAGCTGGCTTTTCAGGGGTGCCATGTATCTGGCATAAGTGGTCGAGTATTCGGTCCAAATTGGACGGACCCAGAGTGGTTCTTTTGAATGGCTTCTTCCGCTGGCCGGGTTTAAAGCCTCGGAATCCGGCGTTGACTGCCGTATCCTCCTTGTCGTCGCCGTTAATGCGGCGTTTATTTTTACTTCGACGTGACCTGCCATTGTTGTCCTTAGTATCCAGACTGCCATAATTTTTACGGAGGTTGTTGCTGCGAGCTAGCCAGCTATCCTCTCCCGCGCAAAAGCGGGTCATTAATGATGTGAGGGCTGCCATGGATTTCGGCTTTTCTTGTCCCAGGTGCCGGGCTAGCCACTCGTCGCGGATGTTATGTTTGAAGGCTGCGAGGGCCTCTGCATCCGGACAGTCGATGATTTGGTTTTTCTTTGTCAAGAACCGTGTCCAGAATTGTCTGGCCGATTCGTCTGGTTGCTGAATTATGTGGCTGAGGTCGTCGGCGTCTGGTGGCCGCACATACGTGCCCTGGAAGTTATCGAGGAATGCGGCTTCCAGGTCTTCCCAACACCCAATTGACTCTGCGGGCAAGCTGTTAAGCCAATGCCGAGCTTGAGTGGGAGATACTTGATGGCATGAAGATCGTCGCCGCGGGCCATATGGATGTGATGAAGATAATCTTCGATCCAAACCGCGGGGTTTGTTGTGCCATCGTAGGATTCGATGTTTACGGGTTTAAACCCTTCAGGGATTTGATGATCCATTACTTCGTCAGTGAAGCATAGCGGGTGTGCGGTGCCTCTGTATTGAGCAATATCATGACGCAGCTCGAGAGAGCGTTCTCTGCTGTGTTCGGCCCGGCCGGGGTTATTGTATCCGGCGCGACGGTATTCGTCGCGGGTTGTGGGGCGCCCTCGTGATCCGTAGATGGATCTGGATTGCCTTGCTTTGTCCTCCAATACGTCCCGCAAGTCCGGCGCGTTCCCTTTTGGCTTCTTACTTTTGGAGCGATGCCGGGGTACGGTTTTGGTTGAGGGCCTGGATGCCTCTCTGTCGCGACCACGTGGTGGTCAGTCTGCCGTATCGTGCACTGGTGATGAAGGTATGTACGCTTCCTCCTCTAGTCGGGGGAGCAACTTGCGTCTTGGGTAGCTTTTGGAGGGGCGTTCGAGTTTATACTCTTCGGCCGCGAGGACCTCGGTCCATCGATCGGCCAGCAGCTCCTGATCATCTTGAAGCTGCTGCTGCTTTTTCTTTAGGCTATTTGCCGTGGCGATAAGCCTGCGTTTGAAACTCTCTTGTTCGACGGGATCCTCGGGCACGATGAATTCGTCTTCGTTGAGGCTTGCCTCGTCTTCGGAGGGAGGCATATAGTTATAATCCTCGACCTCTTCGTCTGCTGCCCTCTCGTGAGGGCTTGCTTCTGCATCCTCCTGCGCTAAGTCTTGCTCGAGGGGATTGTCTTCGGCACTCTCTGGGGTATTATTATCTCCTGTGCCGGAATCTCCATTCTTGCTGTGGCGGGATTTAGAGCGGCGCCGCTGACGCCGACGCTTGGGCTGCTTCTTTAAAGAATCTGCCTTCGCTGCTTCTTCGCCGTCCCCGTCTTTTGGGGTCTCCACCATGTATATGTCGTATGACGAGGTGGTCTTCCAGTGCCCTGTAGGCGCTGGTTCCTGTTCGTCTCCGGCATCGTCGTCCATAGTGTCGATGTCTTCAGAGTCGTAGTCTAGCATGTCGTTTAGATCGTCGACAGTGGCTACAAAGTGGGTGGTGGGTGGGCTCTGAATTTCTTCGTCGTCCGTATCCCAACCATCCTGGCCATAGTCCGGCCAGGACTCTCCTGATAGCGAGAGATGCTTTAGTGAATTTAGGATGTCGCCAAAGGGCGAGTGTTGGAAGATGTCCGTGGCAGTGAATTCCATAACCGGCGCCCAATCAGATTCGATTGGCAGGGGCACGGGAGGTCCGGAGTCCGGCACCTCGGAGTCACGAGCTTCGTGAGGGACAAGGGTAGTGTTCGGCTCCATCACCGTGGAAGTTGAAGCCCCCGAGGCGGTGTCCAACCACCGGTCCTCGATCTGGGCGGTCGGCTCCGGTCTAAGGGCCACAGCGGATTCTTGTGCAGCCACCAAGGCACTGTTCTGTGACAGAGCTAGATCATGCCCATCGTAACAGTGCGGCACGCTTGGCTGTGGCTCGAGCCCGTCGAAGATCAAGTCCCCGCGGATGTCGGCCGTGAAGTTTAGGCTTCCGAATCTGACCTGACGGCCAGGGGCGTAGCTTTCGATCTGCTCTAGATGGCCAAGCGAATTAGCCCGCAGTGCAAAGCCGCCGAATACGAAGATCTGTCCGGGGAGAAAAGTCTCACCCTGGACAGCGTTGTTGGTTGAAGATGCCATCGAGCCTATCGGTGACAACACAGAGGAACTCTCAATGAAAGCACCAATGTCGGTGTCAAAACCGGCAGATCTCGGGTAGGGGGTCCCGAACTGTGCGTCTAGGCGGATGGTAACAGGAGACAAGGGACACGATGTTTTACCCAGGTTCGGGCCCTCTCGATGGAGGTAAAACCCTACGTCCTGCTTGATTAATATTGATGATATGGGTAGTACAAGAGTGGATCTACCACGAGATCAAGGAGGCTAAACCCTAAAGCTAGCCTATGGTATGATTTTTGTAATGTATGTTGTCCTACGGACTAAAGCCCTCCGGTTTATATAGACACCGGAGGAGGCTAGGGTTACACATAGTCGGTTACAAAGGTAGGAGATCTACATACCCGTATCGCCAAGCTTGCCTTCCACGCCAAGGAAAGTCCCATCCGGACACGGGACGGAGTCTTCAATCTTGTATCTTCGTAGTCTTGGAGTCCGGCGGACGATGATAGTCCGGCTGTCCGGACACCCCCTAGTCCAGGACTCCCTCAGCCGGCGCGTGGCATGGATGTCGTAGCACCAAGGCGGCCTGCCTCAGGGGCGCGAGGCTGGGAGGAGCGATCAGGTGCCACCTCTCGGTGGCCTGCTGAGGCCTCGGGGGTTTCAGCCTCGGGAGCCGCAGGTGGCGTCCCCTCGTCAACGATCGCCTTAGGACGGGCTTCCCAAGCTCCGGAGGATAACGTCTCGGGAGCCCCACGCGACATCGGCATCTCGACACCAGATCCCCCAGCCTCCAGCGATGCTTGCCTCCCTGCACCACCTCCTGAGGCAAGATCAACGTGGGCGGCGGGGGGAGGAGCCATGGCGACGTGATTTTCACGGGGCCCCACAAGGTCCACTGGGCGCAACCCCCATTCATCGAAGCGGGGCATTTGCGTCGCGAACTCGGCCCTGCCCGAGCAAAGATACAAGAGGCCACCCGCATGCCGGATGTCGCCCGGAGAGGGGTCGACAGTCAAGACCTTCAGCACCTTCCTCAGTGTTTCAGGCGCAAGATCCTCGTCCTGAAGCCTCATACGGTCTTGATGCCCAGTCAAGGTCCACATCAGTCGAGAGTGGCGCTGGAGAGGGGCGATGCGGCACTGGAGGAACTCCTTCACCACCTGGGGCGCGTCACACCAAGCATCCTCATCCTCTTGAATCGGCGCCATATGAAAGCGAGGAGGGGGCTTGTGAGCTTCTTGTGACCCCAGCCTGGATTAGGGATAGCTGGCAATGTCGGATGCACGAGAAGGGGGCTGGGCACCCCAACATCCACGTACAGCCACCGCCCTGAAACCCACTCAAGGAAGGTGGAAGGCCAAAATCAATCCCCGAGGAGGCCGTCTCTGGCACGGCCTGGAAGGTCATGCACCCCGAGCACTACGATGGGTCGGACAGGCGCAAGGAAAAGAAGTGGCGCGGGAGGGCAACGGAAGGGGCAATGCCCACCATGGCTTTCGCAGATGAAGGCGAAGACAGCAAGAAGAGTAGTGGATTGGGGACCGAGATGCATCATATGGATCTGGTAGTGGGAAAGCACCGCATTGAACAAGGCAGAGAAGGGAGGAACCAGGCCAGCCCACAGGGCTTCGGCGAAGAATCGAACCTCCATGACGATCCTGTCGAAGGAGGCATGGGAGACAGGCCAAGCCATTGTCCTTCCGGACTCATTGAAGCTTGAGACGAGGGCGGAGCGGACCTTGTCCAAGGCTTCCAGATTGAGTATCAGCGACCGGCCGACGGCGGGCGCGGTTGCCGGAGGCGAGCTGGCCGAAGGCGCGGGATACTTCCCTTTCTCCCTTTTTGTTGGCACCATGGAAATAGATGGGGGCAGAGCTCAAGTCGGATTGGAGGCAGAAACAGAGGCTCAAGGAAGAAAGGGGAACAGGAAGCACGCGGGCAGCAAGGAGAGAATAACTGTGTACATTTTTGTGGCCGCCTAGCAAGGCGGATATTGAGGGAGCACGGGGAAGCGGAGACGCCCACGTCCAATCAACCGCCACACGGTGACCAAGGCTCCAGGCTGATGGGCCCCGTAGCGCTCCGCATTTGCCCTTTCGCTTCGCTGCTAAGCCAAGTCTGAGCGTGCCTTGGGCCCGGGGCTACTGTCGGCGTTCTTGGAACGGGGGTCCCCAGACATGCTTGCTTGCGGCCTGCGGCGTGGCTCAAGCAGAGGCCTAGTACGGCCTGTCTTCATCGACCCAAGCTCAAGACCCTCGCGAGGGGCCAAGCCTCACGGAGCGTATGATGCAAGGCTTCCTCAGAGGCAGCCTCACCAGGCTGGCTCGCGAGGAGGCGGAGAGATCAAGGCAGGGGTACCTCATGAGGTGCTCATGACGCAAGCCATGACGATCGAGACCAAGCGGGTGCCAGCCTGCGAAGTGTCCTCGTTTCCTCTTTGGTACAAAGGGGGCAAGCGCAGGCGCGGAGTACCCAGGCATCAAGCAAAGGTTACCATTTTGGTGCAACGAGACCAAGACCAGCAGAGCGGCAGGACGGAGGTCACCATGGAGCCCAAGACGGCGTCATCGCCAGTTCCTTTGGCAGTCGAAGACCAACTTTAGCCAGGATAACTTGTACTAGATGTTCCCCTTCAAAATGGCCGTTGTTGGCTCCCTTCCCGCTCAATATTTGGGAAGAGGACCAGGGCCTCTATAAATAGAGCTAGACACCAAAGTAGGTAGGAGACGAGAGATCAGATCGACACCTCACCTATAGGCGGGAAGATCCATCCCAAGTAGAACACCGCACCAGCTCAAGAACACCTCTCACGAGGTTGTTCTTCCTCTGTACTGTTCATCATCAGCCCCTGAGGCAATCCATCACACTGCAAACTAGAGTAGGGTTTTACACCACAACGGTGGCCCGAACTACTATAAACCTCGTGTCCCTTGTGTTGTTTATCGTGTAGCTTAGATTCACGGCGAGGTGTTGGGACGTGGATCGGTAGGGGGAAGATCTTCGTGTGCACCCCAGAGTTTGAATGTCACATCCCTAATTCTGACCTGACCTATGCTAGCTTCCATGTGAGCATCATGTTTAAATTCAAATGAAACTTGGATTGAGGAATTTTCAAAAGCCTCAGAAATCCTCTAAAAATAACCAACATTTAAATCTCATCAAATGAGTCCAAGAAAATGTTCCTGTTATTCAATAAAATATTGGCATGAGGTAAAATGCAAACCAATATTTTTGGAGTGACTGAAATATTTATTTTGGGCCTTTTGAATTAAATCAATGACATATTTGAGTTGGATTTATTTCTACTATATAAGAAATAAAGCTCAAACATTTTTGTAAGTTGCATGTGACCTTGGGCTAGTCCTGAGCTTACATAACAATTTACAAAAAGTTTATAAAAATGGTTTGATGTTCTAAATCAAATCAAAACAAAATAACAGAAATAGAAAAGAAAAATAAGAGAGAGAGAGAGAAGAATATTACCTGGCGCCACCAACCGGCCCAGCACTGCAGCTGGCCGGCCCAGCCCACCACCGCCTCCTCCTTGTCGTCTTCCTCCCCTGCCAGAAGGACGGAGGCGCGTGGCCGCCCCGCACCGGCCACCTCCTCCCTCCCTGCCTGCGTGGCTCCTCCCCGGTGCTCCTACACGACGGCACAGAGACGCCACACACCCCCTGGACCTCTCTCACTCTCTCCCGACCTCTTCCCCCTCCTCTGCTCTCTCTCCCTCTCGCGCCCGAGCACAGCCGCAGCCGCGCCGCCGTAACGCCGCAGCCTCCATGGTCCCCTCGCCTCCCCGACGTGGCCACGAGCATCACCGCACCTCCCTCGTCCTCTTCGTTCAGCCACGCCTCGTCGGAGGCCCTGCATCGCCGCCGTCTTCATCATCTTCATTGCCGGCCGCCGGAGATCCCACTCGCCGCTCCACTCGCTTCGGTGCCTCCCTGAGCACGCCGAGGCCACCACTGCACTCCTCGTGAGCTCCTGATCATCCTCCCCTTCTCTGTTTTCTCTCTAGCATGCCATAGCCACCCCACCTCTCTCACCCGACAGCGCCACCGCCAAAGCTCGCCGGCGATGACGCTCCAGTGACCATTTGGTCCCAGGCATGCGTCCAACGTCCTCGCCGCACCGCATAGACGCCGCAGGTGTTAACCCCGCATCGCCAAGGCCATTGTGGCCCCGACCCCGAGCTCGCCCGAGCTCCGGCCGCTGCCTCTATGCTCGTCGTCGTCATCTCCGGCGACTCCGAGGCCTTCCGATCGCTCTGCTAGAAGCGGTCGAGCGCGGGCTACCCCCTAGTGGCCTTCACGCATCCAGCCGTCGCCCGCAGCTCAAGTCCGGCGAGTTGCCGCCGCAGTTTAGGTCGCCGCCGGTGAAACTCCGGCGAGAGCCGACATGGCCTCGTCATTAGCACCAATGCCCGCCAGCTGGACCACCATTAGACGCTGACAGCGGGCCCCGCAGTGGGTCAAAGCCCGAGTCAACGTGGGATTAGTGTCTGTCTCACTAACCAGTGGTCCCCACTGGTCAGGTTTGACTCAGTTGACCTGCCAAGGTCTGCATGACACAATGCTGACGCAATAATAGGTCTTTCTGGATTTATTCTTTTTAGGAAATTCCAGAAAATGGCCAAAACTTCTAAAATTCATATAAATTCAACCATAACTCCAAATGAGATAAATTATATATGAAAAATGATCAGAAAAATTCAATCTATCCATCTGTACCATTTTCATGCATGATAGAACAACTTATGGCTGTTGTTTAGGACAAATCTTATAATGGCATTTAAACCTTCACATATGGAGTTTGAATTTGAACCTAGGGTTCAAACCAACTTCATTTAACCTGCTGCTAGTTGCATTATCTCAAACCACAACATATTGCCATGTCATGATCATACATCATATTGTGCATTGCATTGATTGTGTTTCCTTCTCTGTTGCCGGTATTTGTCCCCTTCCGATAGACGTGATACCGACGATGAAATCGATGACACCGATGAAGAGCTATACTATCTTCAGAAGCGCCAGGCAAGTAAAACCCCCTTGTTCATTCCGATACAATCCCACTCTCTCGCTTCTGCTCTCTTTTACCGCATTAAGGCAACAATGATACAACTGTTACATGCTACGGTAGCTGAACCCCTTTTCCTCTGCATGACCTGTCATTGCCACAGTAAATAGATGAAACCCACTAGCATGAGTAGGAGTTGTTTGAGCCCTGATGTGCCTACTCATTCATGCTTGTTTGTCATGCCTGCTATTGCTTAGAGTTTGTGTCAGGTCTGATTCATTGGGGATGAATTGGAATGTGATGAACATGTTTTACTGTGTGTGAGCTAAGTGTGTGAACACGATTTGGTAAAGGTAGCGGTGAGAGGCCATGTAGGAGTACATGGTGGGTTGTCTCATTGAAGCCGTCCTTAGGAACCGAGTTCTGTGTTTGTGATCCATGAAATAGTTACTACCACGCATTGGGCCCGAAACTAATGGACCCTCTCGGCTTCTTAATCAACCTTGTCCTCTGTCCAGGAGTTGCAAGTAGTTTTTGGTGTTTGTAGTATGCTGGAGGCTGTGGGCAGCGCTGACCCGAGGGGTGGGCTGTGATGCGGTAGGCACGTGGCCGGGTATGCCGGGCGCCCGTTTGGTGTCGCGTAACCATGTACACATCGTTCAGGGCAGTATGTGGAAACCTCGGCCGGACTCCCTGCAGTAGGAACCTGAATAGGCGATAAACCTGGACTAGAGACTTGTGTTTAGGTAGGCCGTGGCCGACACCCTCGCTAGGCTTCCCCTCGAAGGTTGCCGAGATACATGACGTGTACATGGCGGTAAGTGGCGAGAGCGTGTGTGAAGAAGTACACCCCTGCAGGGTTAACATCATCTATTCGAATAGCCGCGTCCGCGGTAAAGGACCTCTGGGTTGCCTATACAGTTCATAGACAAGTGAAAGTGGATACTTTAAAATGTGCAAGATAAGCGTGAGTGCTATGGATGGCGTTCTCGTAGGGAGACGGGAGGGGATCCATAGTAGTGTATTGATATGGTGAATATGTGGACTCGTGTGCGCCACCTCAAAAGAGTTACTTGCAGTCGTAGTTCAGGATAGCCACCAAGTCAAAGCTGGCTTGCTGCAGTTAAACTCCACCACCCCTTTGTTGATAATGATGCATATGTAGTTAGTTCTGATGTAAGTCTTGTTGGGTACATTTGTACTCACGTTTGCCTGTTTTATGTTTTGCAGAGAGACTTCGGTCTCGCTAGTAGTTCCACGTGGACTTCGATGTTTAGCTTGTTATGTCAGCTACGATCTTGTGCCCTCGGCAGGATCTGGTAGATAGTCAGGCTTCTCAGCCTTTTTCATTTATAGTTGTCTGTACTCAGACATGTTAATCTTCCGCATGTGCTTTGACTTGTATGCTCTGACTGTTGGATCATGAGACCCATGTTTGTAATATCTCGCTCCTCGAAGCCTATTGAATAAAATACTTGAGTTGTAGAGTCATGTTGTGATGCCATGTTGTATTTGCACATATCGAGCATATTGTGTGTATGTTATTGAAATGCTTGGTATGTGTGGGATCTGACTATCTAGTTGTTTATCCTTGGTAGCCTCTCTTACCGGCAAATGTCTCCTAGTGCTTCCACTGAGCCTTGGTAGCTTGCTACTGCTCCGAAACACTTAGGCTGGCTTGCATGTGTCCTTCTTCATTCCTGTGTCTGTCCCTTCGGGGAAATGTCATGCGGTGTCTACCGGAGTCATGTTAGCCTGCTACAGCCCGGTTTACCGGAGTCCTGCTAGCCTAGTTGCTACAGCTCGGATTCACTCGCTGATGACCAACACGTTCGTTGCTGGGTCATGTATGCCAGTCCCTGTAAGTTAGTGCCACTTTGGGTTCATGACTAGCCATGTCAGCCCGGGCTCCATGTCATATGGATGCTAGCGACACTATCATATACGTGTGCCAAAAGGTGCAAACGGTCCCGGTCAAGGTAAGGCGACACCCGTGGGAATACCGTGCGTGAGGCCGCAAAGTGATATGAGGTGTTACATGCTAGATCGGTATGGCTTTGAGTCGGGGTCCTGACAGCTTTGGTATCAGAGCCTGACTGCCTGTAGGATTACCAAGCCAAACTGGTCGAAGTTGAGTCTAGAAATGCTTTAGTTATATGTAGGGGAATTTATTGTGGGATGGAATGTAAGGCTCTTTTTACTCCTTATACCTCATGCCCTCTGATCCGAGTCATCTTATCTTTCCTACGGGGTTAAGGAACTAGGCTTTCTCTTCTTTCTATCAGGATCACGTGTTACTAATCCGTGGACCTATAAGATTGTTAAATATAAGCCTTAGTTCAGCTCCTACTATCTCCGTGTGTTGATCGGTGATCTCCAAACCTTGATATTATGAGGTTCGAGTGGTTATGCCACCATTTTGCAGAATGTCTCAAATCTTTTTGAGCATTTACAGCCGTTATGCTGTCCGAGTCATCCCAGGTTTCTAAACAGTCTGATTCATTTGCAAATTCCTTCTTATCGTTCTGAAGTTCCTTTGTGCCAGATCAACCACACTAACTAGTGTGTTGAGGTACTTCATTGTCTCGGCATTTGTGTTGGAGCTATTATTATGATGCTAGGTGTCTAGAGTATCATCTAGTAACCTAACCATCTTTTGTGTTCCCAGTGTGATGATTCTGGCCATTATTCCCGAAAGCATCCCGTGATGCCACTTAGTAGTAGGCATTCTATCCCTGGGTTCTTGAAACCAAGACTCACCATACTTACTTCATGTTGTTAGTGTTGCTAGTTCCCTTAGGTTATTAGTAACCTTTGTGTTAGTCCTTGAGATCTGTGGTATTTATTTCTTCCAAATACCATGAACTACTTATGGCAGAAGTTCCCCGTTGAACCAAAAGATCACAACCAGAGTGCTCTTGACGAGCTCTCGATTCTATGTTGTTACTCTGCCAGTCCTACCTTTCTGCATGGGTTATTCGGAAGAAATCTGTTGAACCTGGTTCGACATACTAATCTATGCATCCACAACTCAGAAAGTTATATGTTCCTTGAGTTGTCCCTCCTTAGTTGTCCTCTGGCCCTCATCTAACAAATGATAGTCAGGAGTAGTCATGCACTCGTGCTCATCGATGCCTATTATTCTTGTGGCCCGTCAAGCCATTCTATTCGGAATGACTAGGAGAAAGAAACTCCAGTACCTCATCTATATCCAGGATTGGGCCAAAGCAGTTGTGTTCCGCAGATCAAATACTAATCCAGCTTTTGTTCTGTTCTACCTTGGAGTATTACCATTTTTGTATTAAGATTATCATGGGAATTGCACACCATCCTATGAACTCTTGATACAGTGATACTTCTCACCCTCATTATTCATTCCTCGGTTCCGTGTTGTCGCAACCGGAATGCCAATAAGTGAATCGTGATGTGTGAAATCTATACCCCTAGCAACTCCGTTGCTTGGTAGTTAAATGGACAATAACCTCATTCTAGCATGTTGATTATTGAATCACCATCCTAAGGTTGATCGTGCTACCTAGTCCATATCCCTGGTGCACTCTTCGATCAATGAGTTCGAATTGTGTCAATACCTTGCTCGTTTGATCATATCGTCTTGCCCTGAAAAGCAAGATTGTTCTCGAGCTTAGTAACATATCGGTGGTTCGTGATTTTCCGAATATCTTCTCGGAAGTGTTACCAGGTTGTCACCTGACCGCTATGTTGAGTTCGTGATCAAGTTGGTTTATTCTTGTATACCACCCTTTCTCCAAGAATCTGTGTTAGATATCCTGAGCTAGTTGGTTAAGCTAAACAACAACTTGGAGAGTTGGAAGATAAAAGCTTGCCTAGCTTAGTTCATTTCAAGTGATATATAGAGTGTGTTGAAGAAAGATGATATCCTCATTGATTGGTCCCCGTGATCAGTTGTTGGACCTATTATCTTATCAAAACATTGATTTGAGTGTGGGCTATTATCAAATCAAATCAGAGCCAACGATGTTCGTAATGTTGTCTTACTCGTGCTTGATCCCTCGGGCATACACCATTACGTCCCTTGGTCTGACCGATGCTATCACCGTGTCCACCTAATTGTGGAATTCCGTCTATCTGGAAACCTGGATGAATTGTTGTTGAGCCCATCAACAACATCCATATCTCCTCCATGATTTTGTTGAACATTAAGCTAGTGTTGGAAACTTTATACGCAATGTCTTCATGTCCTGTTCATGAAGCATATGCTTGGATGAAAGAAGTGACTTTCTTTAACTCATGTGCATTTGATGCAAGTTGCCGCCGTGGTTTCAAGAAAGTTAGTTTTTGCTTCCACTGGAATCGTCCCAAGTTAGTCACGCATGTGCAAAGTACTCTATTGTTTGATAGGTTGGCCGCCTCCATTCTATATGTGTTTCCTAGCACACCAAGCCACTGATTGATTTGTTCAAGAAGAAGAAGTTCCTTCTTACACTACTGGAATCTGGCACTTTGCCATCTGCCATGGCAGATGGCAAAGGCATGGTCGGCGGATGGCAAAGGCTTTGCCATCCGCCAGCAGATGGCAAACCGTTTGTCTGAAACCCTACCGGCAAAGGCTTCTTTGCTGTCTGCTGGCTGATGGAAAAGAGCATGTGCCTTTGCCATCTGCTGGCAGATGGCAAAGCCTCTTAACGGGGTTAGCCCCGTTGGAAGGCTAACGGCATACTTTGTCGTCTGCCAGCAGATGGCAAAGGCTGCAGGCTCTTTGCCGTCTTCCCGCAGAAGGCAAAGGCTGCATGCTTTGCCATCTGCCAGCAGATGGCAAAGAGCTTTGCCATCTGCTGGCAGATGGCAAAGAGCCCAAATAGGCCAACCCAAATTCTACATGTAGATGACACGTGGCCTCTTTGCCATCTGCCAGCTGATGGCAAAGCTCTTTTCCATCTGCCAGCAGATGGCAAAGTGACTATATTGCCTCATTTAATTTTGTTTTTTCTTATATCATTTCATTTCACAGAAAATTAAACATAAATATATTTATATGACCAATATAGCATATTCAACACATATTACCAATACTCATGAGCACATATATATATCCAACACATGTTACCAATAGTAGCAAGTTTCATCCGTACATATACATAGTTTCATGAATATTACACAGTTTCATCCATAGGTAGCAAGTTTCACAAGGTCAAAACAAAAACTAAATACAAGCACTCCATCAACCCAAACTTCCGTGATCTTAAACAAATCTGTAAAATGGAAAAGAAGAAAGTTAGAAGAAGAAGACTAGAAGAAGAAGATTATTATGATGTGGAAATATGCATGGATTGTCAAAACTTGCATTATCCTACTATCACTAGTACAACAAAGCTGCAGGTGGGCATAGTTCATGAACCATGTACATCATGACAAATACAATATCATCCAATGCTCGACTATGAACAAAATTGAACAATTACACCTCACAAAGTTTACCATCATACGAGCTCACCGGAGGGGGTTCTAGCCTAGGCCGAGCTTCATCGCCATGGATGCGGCTAGGGGAATCAGACGAGTCTACCATCATAGGAGCAGCAGCACCACCACCGCCAAAACTGGAATGGCCGGAGCGAATCGCCATCATATGGGTCACCACCACCGAATGATCTTGCAAGGTGTAAAGTCTCCACATCTATTATATAATTAAGACAAGAGGCAAACAAGCAACCACGTTTAACCACATATGCTAATATTATTTACACCGTTTGATTAGAATATCAATGGCCAAGATTTAGAATTTATTACGTAACATGTTAACACGTATAGACCACAGTATTGAACTGTCACGTGTCTACCCATCAGATATATCTAACTTGCAAAAAAAATGATACATCTATGAAAAGGCATGTGGTAATCCGCCTATAGAGAGAATTTGAAATATCTGGTCAAAAGGAGAGTCCTGATCACGTACACACATAAGTTTCTGTCCAGATTTCATGCAAAGATAAAGCAAAGAAGGCAGGTCAGACTATCATTGGATGCACATACATAAGTCCTGGCCACAGACGCACACATCCATGCACATATGAATAAACAATCCGTTGTCAACTCGAACTAAAAGTGCAACCGTACTAATATAGTATTGGCTAAGGATGGAAAGCTTCAGCCCGTATTAAACATACGCAAATTTAGAGCACTCTGATCCGTACATGTACAATGGCAGTCCGGGTTGACACAAGAGTATTTCATCCGATGACAGCAGCAAAAGGAAGTGCTTTGCTCTGGATTACCAAGCTGGATGTGGCCCTTATTTTCAGAGATTAATATTTGAGTAATTTTCACTACCAAAAATACAAACCAGCTCAAACTCGGGCTTTTATAAATAATATATCATGAAAAAAGAGACATGCACATTAGCAGGCGTAGTGAGTAATCTCAAGTCATTCAAAAAAATGTATTAAATAGTCCTGCCTGTAATTGTTTTCTACAGGGGCATAAAAATAGACGTAATTTATATAAAAATACAAAATAAGAAATAAAAGGAGGTAGCAAAATTGAATTATTAAGGAAATACGAACCAGAAAGTTATATAAATTGCCATCGTGTCATAAATATGGGCAAGCCACAAAGAAAATTATTACTGCACGAATAACAACTACAAATATTTTATGTATAATAAATTCAAAATAATAAATTAAATAGACGTATACAAAAATGGGTTAAGATATATAGTTAAGTGACATAAAGAAATCTTATCATGTGGATAAAACTACATGTGTCTCTTTATGAATTTTCAATAAAAAAATGTAGCTATACATTTTTTTTCTTATTACGATCACTATACACTACGTACCATTCAAGCTACAAATGACACATGAAAAAAATGCGATGATTTTTTTTGTCAATGTAACAATGTATGGATAGACATGTGTTACTTCCGGTAATAGAAAAATATTTGAAAAATGCATGTCGTGTATCAACATGAATGGTTTTGGTAATATAAATGTAGTTTGGCTTGAATAAGATAGATATAAAAGGAAGCATTAATAATTTCTCATCACTGGTGGACTGAGTTCATCATGACCTGAAGCGAGTGAGATGCAGTACATTGAGAAAGACCAACATATCATGTAGAAGAAAAATATATATATTTAGGTAAGAAGAATCAACCAACCAATACCAATGTTCTATATCTACAATCTACTAGCGTCTAATGAAAGGAAGGAACATGGTGTTGTGAGAGCAATAATAAGAGCTGGAACTAGAAATCGTGTCAAGTTACACAAAAGAAATGTTTAAAATCTATGACAATGCTATAACAGTATGTAATCCAAGCAAACATGTGTGGGACGAACAGAAAGAAAAGCCTAGAAATATTCCGCTGCACATAGATCACTTCAACATATAGTACGTACACACATAGTGCACATATTAATGTACCTATATATAAATAATACTTTAACTATCACTAATTTTGTAGTAAATACTATCATTTATGATCTTACCATACTGCATACTCATAAAATAATAATGAAAAAAGTCGTGCACTTAAGACAACATGTACTTCTAAAACAGCAACTATAAAAACACTTTGTGAATCTAGCTAACCGCGCAAATGCGCGGGTCACAATACTAGTTTCAGTACAAACTAGTGGCGTCAAGAAACAAGCAGTAGCAGGCAGAAGGTAAATTCTAGTAACTGATGATTAGTAGACAAAAACAGGAAATAGATCGCACCAGTAGCAAAGTCCACTGCCGCAAGTCCTAAACATTTCATTCAGATCATATATGAAACTCACTAGTTTCTCCATTCTGAAAGTTGGGACGATAGATGCCTTCAAGTCTGCGAGTGCAAGAGTGAGGTGGGGATCAGTAAATATCAAGGATGTTGTTGTTCTGGGTTAAGCTAAGTAAAAAAAATCAAGGGCATAACAGATTCAAGTCAACAAAAATTAACATGTGTACATCTTGCGTAGACTATCATCTTTCCCTAATAATAAAGCTTCGTCTCTTCCTTTGGTTCGTTGTTTTACCCAGCCAAATAAGATTTACTTTTGCATCAAGTTAGGACATCTGTTTGATACAATACCCACAAGAAATATTCATGCGTAATGAACGGTGCAGCCCCATCTCTCTCTCTCTCTACTTGCAAGTTTGTGCGAGCCACCAATTTGTTAATATGCTTCTCAAGGTCTAAAAATATTTTGTCAGATTTCTCACACATTGTATGAGGACTATAGTGAATAATTTTAAAAGAGTGGAATCACAGATCTGAAAGACGCAATTAGCTACTGAACATTGCTAATGATGGTGCTACAGTTTTTCAGAATAAACCAGACACTACAGGAACAATATAGTAGTGGTCAAACTTTGGTAGAGTAATAAATGAATTTTGTATTTTTCTAATTCAGATTAAAGGGTGATCATTCCCCGAGTTATTTGCCAAAAAATAAAATGTATACATGTGCCAATTAAGTTCAAATCCATGGAAGTTGTCCCTCTTTTATAAATAGCTACATGTGGAAAAGTATTCTTTTCGAGCGAAACAAGGTTAAGAATTGGCATTAGTGGTTGGCAGTGATGATGAGTTCGCATTTTTTACCAGCTAGCAAGATTTCACAGAAATTTGTTAGAGTAATTGCAATATATTTATCAAACTTTATTTTTCTCATTCCTTTTTGGTTTTAGACAAGAATAACAGAGAATCTCAATGCTTCTACTGTTGCAGTACCTGTAGTAGAGCATTATTTATACTTTGTCACTCCGAATAAATATGGCAAGTGAAACTGACATTATTGTTGCAGGTGTGCCATTGTCATCGTACCTTGGTACAAGATTTGATGAAGGTTTTAATAGCGTAAGAGTATGGTAACACTACTAGGGAAAACCTTATACACAGAAATTTAGCAACAACGCGGGTCAAAAAAGCACGCTAGTGCTATATAGCAGTAGCGATCTAAAAAAACCGCGCTACAGATACAAACTTAGCAGTAGCGCTTGCGGCCGAAAAAGCGCTACTACTAATATTCCCATTGGCAGAATGCTAGGCTACGCATAGCAGTAGCGAGCTTCGCAGAAACGCGCTACCGCTATAGCATAATTAGCAGCGCGTTTCCTGAGAAGAGCGCTACTACTAACGGAAATAAAATAAGATGAAAAACAAATAGAAAAGTAAATGAAAATGAAAGACATAGAAAAAGGAGAAAGGGAAAACTAAAATGTAAAGCAAAGTAAACGAAAAAGCGAAAAATCGGAGGAAGGCATAGCAGCAGCGTTTGTTCGTAATAGGCGCTATAGCTAACGTAGCTGCAGCGCGTGTCCTAGACCCCCGCTATAGAAACAGAAAAGGAAATTAAAAAAGGAAGAAATTTACATAGCTATAGCAGCAGCGCGTTTTGCAGAAACCGCTATAGCTATCTTAGCTATAGCGCGTTTTGCGAAACGCGCTACCGCTAAGTTTGACTTAACCAAAAAACCGTTTCCCCCCGGCCACCACTTCTCCCCCAAATCCCTCAACCCACCCCGCACGCCACCATCTCCCCGATTCACCGTCTCCCCACTTCGCCGCCGACGACGATGCCACCAGAGCCGTGCGCCGTCGACGACACCGGAGCCGCCCCCAACGCCACGGAGCCGCGCGGCCTCGTCAACGCCACCGGAGCCGCCGTCGACGCCACCTTCCTCGCCGTTACCGGAGACGCACCTGCCTCCCTCGCCGTCACCGGAGACGCCCCTGCCTTCCTCGCCACCACTGCCTCCGTCACCACCACCGGAGCCATCATTTGTAAGCGCCCACCCCTCCTCTCTCCCTCATGCATAGGTTAGCCAGTTTAATTTGGTTAATTATCTACGTTAGGGCAAAAATTTAGTTAGGGCATTGACAGAGAAGTAGTTAGGTTAACTAGTTTAATTAGGTTAATTATCTAGGTTAGTGCAAAAACTTAGTTAGGGCTTTGACAGAGAACTAGTTAGGTTAACTAGTTTAATTAGGTTAATTATCCATGTTAATTAGTGCAAAAATTCATTTTAGGCTTTGACAGAGAACTAGCTGCGTTAACTAGTTTAATTAGGGTTAATTATCTAGGTAAACTAGATTAACTAACTAGGTTAAATAGGTAGGTTGATTAGGTTCGTTGGATTAAGAAGCTAGGTTAAGTAGATTGGCAAAGGTTTTTGATTTTTGAAAAGACCACTATTTTTCAAGGAAAAGAATTTAGGCAAATTTTATTTTTCATTGAAGTGGTCATGTTATATCTTTTCATTAAAGTTGTTCGATTGTGCCCAAGTGGCTTTGTTGTTTCCAGGGAATGATGCTGAGTGGCCTATGTTTTGCCGGAATGTTAATTCATTTCTGTTCCGGCAAATTTCAGGTTCTCGATTTGTCCACTTTTTAGCAAAGGTCATGCCGAAATTTCCCGTGAATTTCGGCATGACTTGTGCTACAAACTAGGACATATCGAGTGCCCGGGATTTGCCGCACCAGGAAGGAGTCAACATTCCTGAAAAACAATTGTCCTTTTTTATGTCATTATTCATTTTATTAGGTCTAGAATTAATTGACTAGATTTAATCATAGGAAACATGGCTAGCAATGATGAAGGACAGGGTTCTGGTGATTGAGACGACGCCTACCGGGCGGCAGACGAATTTTTTAGCCTTACCAACGATCAACAGATGTTGTTGCTGGGCCCACCGGTGGCATCGGGGACTGAGACCGACACGCAGACCGGTGCTGAGACCGACACGCAGACCGGTGCTGAGACTGAGACCGGCACTGAGATTCAGACAGGCATCGAGACCGGCGCTGAGATCGGTGCTGCCTCTGGGAGCGAAGCCGGTGTAGAATCGAAAGCAAAGAGGCAACGGGTTCCTAACAAACTCAGGACTACTAGACTGGTGGTCGCGGAGGTGGACAACGGCAATTTTGAGCCAAAGGCGCCCGAGGAAGCGCGCGCGTGCTACGGCAATCAAATAGGCTGCATCATATGAACAACCGCCACCATCAACGATGAGAATCTAAAGAAGATAGAAAATATGAGGAGCTCCCTCCTAAAGAAGTTTCACCAGATGTTCTTGTTCCCGGGCCAAAATGAGAAGGATTATGAACATCCAGACAAGGACCCGGCAATGAAGAAGATAAACAAACACGCCATGACCAAGTTTAGCAACGCGTTGGCCGCCTGGAAAAATTGAGTGAAAGCAAAGATCAACGACGGGGAACCCTACTCCGAGATTGTAAAGGAAAGTCCGACAATCACGGAAGAGCAGTTTCAAATATTCAAGGAGGCTTGCGAGGCCGAAGCTTCCAAAGAAAAGTCTAAGTACATGAAGGGGCTTCAAAAGAGGAACATTAGGACCCACCACCTCAGAAGCCGTGGTTATGGTGGAAAGAGGTCCAAATGGGCCAAGGAGGACGCGGAAGCCGCGAGTCTTGGCATCCCAGACCCCTTGGCGGATTTCACTATCCCACAGGAGCGTGACGTCCTGAGGGCCCGCCACCGTTGGGACCCACTGAAGAAGGTTTATGAGACAACACCGGTCATTACGGAGTTCATGAGACTGCTGGTAATTTTAGTTTCTGATCAATTCGACTGCACACGTTAGTCATATTTGTAAACGATCCTTGTGCCTTTTGCAGAGAGAGCAGCACCGGATTGCGGCCGAAAGCGACTCGCCGTCTGAGGCATTGGCGACGGCCAAGTGGGACACTCCATTCAACGGGCGTTGAACATATTGAAACAACAACCGGTGGATACTCGACCGTCGTATGGACACGTGCACGGTGTCGGAGACGGCGCCACGTGGAAGAAGTACTACCGTGAGACCACGGAGGAGAAAAAGGAAAGACAGAGGTTAACTGAAGAAAGCATCGACAAGAAGGTTGAGATTGCGGTTGAGAAGAAATCATCTCAAACAGTCGCAACAGCGGTAGCTGCCGCAAAACAGGCGATTGCAGATATATCTACTTCCTTGGTGACGTTCGTTCACACTTGGACAAGGCAAAATCCAAAAAAAATGCAAAGGACTTTCCCCTTGCTGACTTCTTGGCAGCACATGCTCCCGCACCGGCTCCCGCACCTGCTCCCGCATCGGCTCCCGCACTGGCTCTAGCAGCTGCTCCCGCACCGGACATGCTCGGTGGTGCCTCCTCTTTGGCTGAGCTCGACGCCCTCACGGTATCTGCCACACCGGCCCCGTTCAATATAAATGTATAATGTCCCGTTTTCGTTGCCTTTCGGATGTCTCACGTCGCAGACTTTTCTTTGCAGGCCGACGAAACCCCGTGCACCATATTGTACACCATCGGCGAACAAAAGGTGGACGTGGGGAAGGGGACGATAATGGAGCCGAAGGAACCATTGTTCCACAGCCGGTCGATCCCCCCGAACGTCTTCAAGGTTTCCGTGGCCAGTGTCAAACCGGGCCACGAGAATTTGCCTCCTCTAATACTAGTGGTGGATGACGACGAGACCCCGCGGCGGCTTGGTGATTGTTGCAATGGGTGGGTCCTGTTGTGGCCAAAGAGTCTGTTTCGTCTGGAGGCAGCCGGGAGCACACCCACGAGCACGCAGCCTCCGCAAGGTATGAACATCAACACCCCACCTACCCAATTAGCGTCGGGTGTCGGGTTGGGTGATATCGGACGGGGTAAGCAGGTGGCTCCATTAGTCGCTGATGACGTCGCCATGCATGAGGATGAGGATGACGATGGCGCTGAACAGTATGTCTATACTGGCGCCTCCTCAGGGTTTGAGCATCATGAGTCGGTGCCTGAATTACCGTCTCAACGTGTTATTGACGACCATCCGGTGGTAAAGAAGCCTAGGAAGAGAGCGAGGAAAGGCAAAAAAGATGATTCTATGATCCAGCCGCCTCAGCAGCCTCGGCTTCAGGACCGTGTAGATATCCCCAATGCGGATAAATGGCATATCCCCGGTCGACCAATCCTACCTGAAACAACGCTACGGGCCAGATTCGGCGATCTAAGGAGACTTCATGACGATGTGCTGCGGGTAGAGAAAGGCCTCATCGCCTCAAAAGATCCAGGATACCCACTCTACGTGGTTAACGTTCCGCGGCAAAGTTCGTACGTCGACAGCTTCCCCGAGGATAAGTTCTTCCTCCGATTAGATTACATATTCGACATGTTTCACGTGAAGAAGCTGGATTTTACTTTTGTTCGCCTTTATGCCTTGCACATGAACTACATCATTGGGGTTGAGCAGATACGTTTTATCTGTGTCGCTGACCCTTACTACATGCACGAGGGCTTCTTGGGAGTCTATGCACAGCATCGTGAATACGCGAGGGATTACATCATCAGTTTCATGCTCGCCAATAAGGACAAGGAGGCGATTCTCGTGCCTTATCATCCCGTGTAAGTCATCCGCGCTGCTATCCTTCCTTTGATTTCAATAATTCATTTGCATGGTGGAGGCTAATTAATTTGAGGTGTACTTATTTTGCGCAGCGGCGGGCGTGCCGTCCTCATCATCCTCTACCCCCGATTCTCCCATGCTCTTTACTTGGACTCGTCGAAGAACATTCACAAAAAGGATTACACCCACATCAAAGATGTTCTCGACAGTGCTATGTTTTACTACCAAGCAAGGGGTGGAGAGGTTAGGGACAAGAAGAGAAGGGGCGGCAGGGCCGCCTTCAGCCATAAGACCGACTTCTGCTGCATCCAGCAACCAAACGATTCTCTTAATGATGGATTCTATGTCCTACACCACATGCTGGAGTACCGACGGGATCACCAAAACCTTCACATGGCACCTAGATCTAGCGATGCCCATATTCTGCAATGGGCAAAGGACATAGGAGATATCGAGGATCATCGACTTCGAGCTGAGTTCTATAACATCCAACGCGAACTTGCCCAAATCATCATGAATGAGGTCGGTGGAAAAACAGGGATGTTCCATGCAGAAGGACAAATGTCGCGGGAAGACGTCCGAACATGGATAGCCTCTCAGCGTATTGACATGAAGCCTTTCACTAAGCTCGATGACTATCTCCCTGACTTGAATGGATGGCACGACATGATGGAGTGATTGTCGATATATGACAATGTGTCCGTTTAGTCCATACTTTCTTTTATGACAAAACTTTGAGTTATGCATGGTGAAACTTTATTTGTGATGTAATTAAACCGTCCTCCTCCTCGACTAGCGAAAATCACTCTAGTTAGGTCATTTTGGGTACAATGAACTTTGTTATTTATGCTTATGATATGTTGTTTCTATTTTTGCCAAGTCTGTCTCTTTCTGTTGCTCAACTATATATGTTGCATATCATCGACTCATGTGCCGATGCAGGTGCATATATCATAGATGGCGAAGAAGTGCTACGCCAAGTGGCTGGAGTGTCAGGCCCAGGTGTACCGATTTTCGGTTTCCGAGCGACACGCAGTACTTAGTTTAGGTTCACGCTAATGCGAGAGAGGGTTTAGGCCCAGGTGTACTCAAAGTTATAGCTATTCTCGCGTATATCATTGTTTAGATGGATGACGATGTATTTGCAAGTAATCGAGACTTGTATCGCTATTTTCGAGATTGATGACGAGAGACCACTTTGTGTTGGATGATGATTATGATGATGACATGATTTGACGAGACTAATTGTATGTATATGCTATGATTACATTTGTATGTGGATGATATGCTAAAGATTATTGTATAAAGCCTATTCAAATGCAAAACAAATAAAAAACAAATATGCAGGGAAAAAAACTAATAAAACTAGTAGTAGTGAGGGGGGGGGGATTTAGCAGTAGCGCCGACTTACCAGTAGCGCTTCCCCGTAAACAGCGTTGCAGATAATATCAGTAACGCCCTTTTCTAAAGAGCGCTGCAGCTATTCATGTGTAGCAGTAGCGTGGGTCAACAGGCGCTACTGCTATACGTTAGCTGTAGCGCCTTATTAGTAGCGGCGGTACCCGCGCTACTGAGAGGGCCAAAACCCGCGCTGCTGCTAGGCTTCTCCCTAATAGTGGAAGCAAAAAACTGAATCGTTTGTGGTACAGTAACATTTTGGAGGATGTGAATTTACGCAGTCGCTATATCCAGAATTGTTTCTTCGCATTGGGATAAAACTAATGAAGTTAGTTTCAAAGATGCACATAATTAAAGAACGGAATATGTAGTAGTAGAAATAATGTGACGACAGGTATATACAATAGCAAAAAGACCAAGCAGCCTAGTTGCTCTTTCATTTAAGTGGATGGATGCGTGCATGAGTTCTTTGTAGGGGACAAGTCACGTTTTGAAACTAAAGCTATATACAACACTCTTTTAGGGATTAATGAACTGTTAGTAGCAGAGTCCTTCCTGTGTGAAAGCTAATACATTTCTATGGTAACCATATCTCAGTACCTACAATTCTATAATCTTCTTTTTGTGAAACGATGAAACCTGAAGTATTTCTACATATTTGCATTTCTCTCTAAGGCGGGAACTTTATTTTGCAGACATTTATGTCATGAGCCACTTAATGTGCAACTGAGTGCACACTGTTAATCCTAAATTTATTGGTCTATCTGAGATGTTTCCTTCTTGTATTGCAATATGTGCTAGGTAATACTCACGGTTATATTTTTACCCTGAACTTACCAAACTAGCTTTGGTTTCTCAGGCTTAAACTAATCTGGCAGCAGGGTATCATGTGCCCGCTCACCTGTTGGTGCGCGGCTGGTGGATACAGAGAGATCGGCATTGAGAAGACCCTCGCCATCCTTCCATGGCAAGATCTAGCCACTCCATGGCGTCCGGGCAGGGGAGGAAGTGGCCATCCTGTGCATGGCGTCCCGGTGCTCGAGCGACGACGGATCAGAGAGTTAGAGGGGACGTGGTAAAGAAGATAAGGAAGGAGGGATGTGGCAAGGGAAGAGACGGGATCTGACTCACCGGAGCAACGCTGGAGCCACACCAGCTACGCGGTAGCCCAAAACCTAGTGGATCGAGAGGGTCGCGCGAAGAGGGAGCCCCGCTCGTCTGCGGGGACAAGCGCGGAGGTGGCCCTGGCTGGGTCGATGGCGGGGGTCGGGACAGACGAGGCCCGCGCCTGGCCCCGCTGGACTATCCCGCCGTCATCGTCGGAGTAGAATGAGGAGGTGGCCTTGGATGAGGCGAGGAGGGCGGCGAGCGGGGAGGAGGCCGTTGCGCCCTGAGTGCGGCCGCGGCGGCGGACGTGGCGGCGGCGAGCGTGCGCGAGCTGGAGAGGATGGAGTGGCGGCGAGATTTCATCTGGGGGCGGCGACGATGGAGTGGGATGGGGTAGGGTTTGGGTGGTTGGGCTGCCCGGGGGGTGGGGGTTCTTTTTCTTTCTTTCTCTTTTTTTGTTTAGATAAATGGGATGGATGGATGGACGGATGGATGGATGGATGGATGCCATGTCATCAATCCATTACACAAACATTTCAACCAATGAGAACAAAAATAACCCCACAGTTTTTTTTACCTGGAACAAATAACCCCATCTCTTTGCCATCTGCCAGCAGATGGCAAAGAATCTTTGCCGTCTGCTGGCAGATGGCAAAGAGGTGGTGCTGGTACACTGTTACACTCTTGACGGCCACAGGATTTGCCAACCTCTTTGCCATCTGCTGTCAGATGGCAAAGATTATTTGCCATCTGCTGGCAGATGGCAAAGATTATTTCCATTAACTAGCAGATGGCAAAGAATTGGCTGATGGCAACCATGTTCTTTGTCGTCTAATTTTTATAAGCAGATGGCAAAGACATTCTTTGCCATCAGCTGGCAGATGGCAAAGAGTTGGCTGATGGTAAATTCCCTGTCTCCAGTAGTGTTAAGAGCTAGACTTATGTAAGGATTTCGATATCCTCGATGATGGTTCCCCACCTAAACTCGGTAGTGTTTTATTATAAGACTACTACGTGCCCATGTTTGTCTGGAACAACGTGTTCACATGTCTGTAGCAGAACCAGCTCATGTTTTGGAGCTTCCTACCGTAGTTCATTCCCCGAGAATCTCGCAACGTCATCTCGTCGATTTGTGTTGCAAACTTTCATTTTTCTTTCTAGGCTCGATGAGTCTGGATTATTTTGACACCAACCAGATCTGAATCTCAGGCAGATATGATGGTTGGAATGTTTCCCAAGAACTATAATAATGGTCTCACCGTAACTGGTAAAGTGGATCTCGTAGCCAACACACCCAACCGGAAGACATACTATTGCGGTAACTTGATTGATGAAGTTGGCCACCTCCCCATAAGGACTTCATAGGATATACTCCCTAATTGTTCCTTATGGATTCTTGTGCTCCCGAGAGTCCGACCTTTTACTTGATGGTCTAGTTACCAAACCATTTCAATGAATGGGATACGCTAGCACATCAAGGAGAACATTAGAAGCAGAGTGCTAAATGAATCTTGGTCGATCATCCGGATTTTGATCCCTAGGCCTCGCTAAGGTGAAATCTGAGAAAGTGTTATCTTCCTTTGCATCTACATCCTCCACCGGTATTCATCATGGTAGTATGACGTGTTGCCAGGATCCTTGTCACAGATATTGGTAAAACATTGATGAATATGGTAATGCTCAAGTTCTTGAGAGCATGCTCAAGCACTAGGTGCTATCATAGGCACTATCTGGGATTGCTCCCAGTTTCCTCGGTTATGCTATAAATTTTCAATAGTGGACTCACTCTCTAATGTTGAGCCTCTCCCTAGTTGCTAGAATCATTCCCAGCATTTGCATTTTGTTACCACCTAGCACCCATCATTGTGCCAGTGTACCATGGGTCTCATCCATTCCCGGTGATAAGCAAAATCATCCCTTGTGTTGTCTTCAACAAGGTAATCCACATCATCCATTGTAGTCTGGGTATGCCATTCTAACGAACTCTTTCAAATGATCGTTTGAGAATCTCCTTAGGCAAGTATAAAGAGTTTCAATGATCTCTGAATCAAAGGTAATTCTTTTTGCCACTTTAGGGGATATATCTACGAGTCACCATCCCTAAGGTGTCTCGTTGTGGTATCATGGCAACTCAACACCTCGCTACGTTGACAACCGGTCACCACCTTCTTAAGTGTAGAATTGTTGTCTACCTAGTGAATCTTTGACATCTATTCCACTCAATCCCTTTGGATGAATGCTTCGTATCTCAGCTCAAGAGATGTTCTTACCTCTCACTCCATGAGTTGATCTTGAATACTCGATCTTCGAGGAGATAGTTTTTTGTAGAGTCTCCTTCTATCATCATCATGTTGGATGAAGACCTCGAAAGGAAAGACGTCAAGATCCATTTGAATCAATGAGTCAACAACCTCGAGAAGACAGTTGGATCATGAAGTTTCTTATACTTAGTGTCCCCTTTGTCTTCTTACCTCATGTCTTGAATCTCGAGACGAGATTCTTGTTTAGTGGGGGTGAGTTGTCACATCCCTAATTCTGGCCTGACCTATGCTAGCTTCCATGTGAGCATCATGTTTAAATTCCAATGAAACTTGAATTGAGGAATTTTCAAAATCCTCAGAAAACCTCTAAAAATAACCAACATTTAAATCTCATCAAATGAGTCCAATAAAATGTTCCTGTTATTCTGTAAAATATTGGCATGAGGTAAAATGCAAACCAATATTTTTGGAGTGACTGAAATATTTATTTTGGGCCTTTTGAATTAAATCAATGACATATTTGAGTTGGATTTATTTCTATTATATAAGAAATAAAGCTCAAACATTTTTGTAAGTTGCCTATGACCTTGGGCTAGTCCTGAGCTCACATAACAATTTACAGAAAGTTTATAAACATGATTTGATGTTCTAAATAAAATCAAAACAAAATAACAGAATTAGAAAAGAAAAATAAAAGAGAGAGACAGAAGAATATTACCTCGCGCCACCAACCGGCCCAACACTGCAGCTGGCCGGCCCAGCCCACCACCGCCTCCTCCCTGTCGTCTTCCTCCCCCGCCAGAAGGACGAAGGCGCGTGGCCACCCCGCGTCGGCCAGCTCCTCCCTCCCTGCCTGCCTGGATCCTCCCCGGTGCTCCTGGACGACGCCACGGAGACGCCACGCACCCCCTGGACCTCTCTCACTCTCTCCCGACCTCTTCCCCCTCCTCTGCTCTCTCTCCCTCTCGCGGTCGAGCGCAGCCGTAGCCGCGCTGCCATAATGCTGCAGCCTCTGTGCTCCCCTCACGTCCCCGACGTGCCCACGAGCATCGCCGCACCTCCCTCGTCCTCTTCGTCCAGCCACGCCTTGCGTGATGCCCTGCATCGCCTCCGTCTTCATCATCTTCGTCGCCGGCTGCCGGAGATCCCCTTCGCCGCTCCACTCGCTTCGGTGCCTCCCCGAGCACGCCGAGGCCACCACTGCACTCCCCGTGAGCTCCTGACCATCCTCCCCCTCTCCTTATTCTCTCTAGCATGTCATAGCCGGCACGCATCTCTCACCCAACAGCGCCGCCGCCAAAGCTCGCCGGCGATGACGCTCCGGTGACCATTTGCTCTCGGGCATGCGTCCAACGTCCTTGCCGCATCTCGTAGACGCCGTAGGTGTTAACCCCGCATCGCCAAGGCCGTTGTGGCCCCGACCCCGAGCTTGCCCGAACTCCGGCCACCGCCTCTGTGCTCACCGTCACCATCTCCGGCGACTCCGAGGCCTTTCGATCGCTCTGCTAGACGCGGTCAAGCGCGGGCTACCTCCTGGTGGCCTTCGCGCATCCAGCCGTCGCCCGTAGCTCAAGTTCGGCAAGTTGCCGCCGCAGTTTAGATCGCTGCCGGAGAAACTCCTGCGAGAGCCGACGTGGCCTCGTCATTAGCACTAACCACCGCCAGCTGGACCACCATTAGACGCTAACAGCGGGCCCCGCAGTGGGTCAAAGCCCGAGTCAACGCGGGATTAGTGTCTGTCTCACTAACCAGTGGTCCCCACTAGTCAGGTTTGACTCTGTTGACCTGCTGAGGTCACCATGACGCAATGCTGATGCAATAATAGGTCTTTTTGGATTTATTCTTTTTAGGAAGTTCTAGAAAATGGCCAAAACTTCTAAAATTCATATAAATTCAACCGTAACTCCAAATGAGATAAATTATATATGAAAATGATCAGTAAAATCCAATATTTCCATCTGTACAATTTTCAGGCATGATAGAACAACTTATGGCTGATGTTTAGGCCAAATGTTATAATGGCATTTAAACCTTCACATATGGAGTTTGAATTTGAACCTAGGGTTCAAACCAACTTAATTTAACCTGCTGCTAGTTGCATTAGCTCAAACCATAGCATATTTCCATGTCATGATCATGCATCATATTGTGCATTGCATTGATTGTGTTTCCTTTTGTGTTGCCAGTATTTGTCTCCTCTCGATAGATGTGATACCGACGATCAAATCGATGACACCGATGAAGAGCTATACTATCTTCAGAAGTGCCAGGCAAGCAAAACCCCCTTGTTCATTCCGATACAATCCCACTCTCTTGCTTCTGCTCTCTTTTACTGCATTAAGACAACAACGATACAACTGTTACATGCTACGGTAGCTGAACCCCTTTTCCTCTGCATGACCTGTCATTGCCACAGTAATAGATGAAACCCACTAGCATGAGTAGGAGTTTTTTGAGCCCTGATGTGCCTACTCATTCATGCTTGTTTGTCATGCCTGCTATTGCTTAGAGTTGTGTCAGGTCTGACTCATCGGGGATGAATTGGAATGTGATGAACATGTTCTACTGTGTGTGAGCTAAGTGTGTGAACACGATTTGGTAAAGGTAGCGGTGAGAGGCCATGTAGGAGTACATGGTGGGTTGTCTCATTGAAGCCGTCCTCAGGAACCGAGTTCTGTGTTTGTGATCCATGAAACAGTTACTACCATGCATTGGGCCTGAAATGAATGTACCCTCTCGGCTTCTTAATCACCCTTGTCCTCTGTCCAGGAGTTGCAAGTAGTTTCTGGTGTTTGTAGTATGTGGGAGGCCGTGGGTAGCGCTGACCCGAGGGGTGGGCTGTGATGTGGTAGGCACGTGGCTGGCTATACCGGGCACCCGTTTGGTGTCGCGGAACCCATTACACTTCATTCGGAGCCGTATGTGGAATCCTCGGCCGGACTCCCTGCGGATGGAGCCTGAATAGGTGAGAAACCTGGACTAGAGACTTGAGTGTTTAGGTAGGCCGTGGCCGACATCCTTGCCAAGCTTCCGCTTGAAGGTTGCCGAGATACATGATGTGTACATGGCGGCAAGTGGCAAGAGAGTGTGTGAAGAAGTACACCCTTGTAGGGTTAACATCATCTATTCGAATAGCCACGTCCGCGGTAAAGGACCTCTGGGTTGCCTATACAGTTCATAGGCAAGTGAAAGTGGATACTTTAAAATGCGCAAGATAAGCGTGAGTGCTATGGATGGCATTCTCGTAGGGAGACGGGAGCGGATCCATAGTAGTGTATTGATATGGTGAATATGTGGACTTGTGTGCACCACCTCAAAAGAGTTACTTGCAGTTGTAGTTCAGGATAGCCATTGAGTCAAAGATGGCTTGCTGCAGTTAAACTCTACCACCCCCTTTGTTGATAATGATGCATATGTAGTTAGTTCTTTTGTAAGTCTTGCTGGGTACATTTGTACTCATGTTTGCCTATTTTATGTTCTGCAGAGAGACTTTGGTCTCGCTAGTAGTTCCGCGTGGACTTTGACGTTTAGCTTGTTACCTCAGCTACGATCTTGTGCCCTCGGCAGGATCTGGTAGATAGTCACGCTTCTCAGCCTTTTTCATTTATAGTTGTCTGTACTCAGACATGTTAAGCTTCTTTATCTGCTTTGACTTGTATGCTCTGAATGTTGGATCATGAGACCTGTCGGTGTCAAAATTGGCGGATCTCGGGTAGGGGGTCCCGAACTGTGCATCTAGGCGGATGGTAACAGGAGACAAGGGACACGATGTTTTTACCCAGGTTCGGGCCCTCTCGATGGAGGTAAAACCCTACTCCTGCTTGATTGATATTGATGATATGGGTAGTACAAGAGTGGATCTACCACGAGATCAAGGAGGCTAAACCCTAGAAGCTAGCCTATGGTATGATTGTTGTAATGGTTGTGTTGTCCTACGGACTAAAACCCTCCGGTTTATATAGACACCGGGGAGGGCTAGGGTTACACAGAGTCGGTTACAATGGTAGGAGATCTACATATCCGCATCGCCAAGCTTGCCTTCCATGCCAGGGAAAGTCCCATCCGGACACGGGACGGAGTCTTCAATCTTGTATCTTCATAGTCTTGGAGTCCGGCTGACGATGATAGTCCGGCTGTCCGGACACCCCCTAGTCCAGGACTCCCTCAAGACCCATGTTTGTAATATCTCGCTCCTCGGAGCCTATTGAATAAAATACTTGAGTTGTAGAGTCATGTTGTGATGTCATGTTGTATTTGCACATATCGAGCATATTGTGTGTATGTTATTGAAACGCTTGGTATGTGTGGGATCTGACTATCTAGTTGGTTATCCTTGGTAGCCTCTCTTACCGGGAAATGTCTCCTAGTGCTTCCACTGAGCCTTGGTAGCTTTCTACTGCTTCAGAACACTTAGGCTGGCCGGCATGTGTCCTTCTTCGTTCCTGTGTCTATCCCTTTGGGGAAATGTCACACGGTGTCTACCGGAGTCCTGTTAGCCTGGTACAGCCCGGCTTACCGGAGTCCTGCTAGCCCAGTTGCTACAGCCAGGATTCACCCGCTGATGACCGACACCTTCATTGTTGGGTCATGTATTCCTGTCCCTGTAAGTTAGTGCCACTTTGGGTTCATGACTAGCCATGTCAGCCCGGGCTCCTTGTCATATGGATGCTAGCGAAACTATCATATACGTGTGCCAAAAGGCGCAAACGGTCCCGGGCAAGGTAAGGTAACACCCGTGGGAATACCGTGTGTGAGGCCGCAAAGTGATATGAGGTGTTACATGCTCGATCGGTGTGGCTTTGAGTCAGGGTCCTGACATCGAACGTTAATGGTTTTGCCAGAACCCGATATCCGACAACCACACCACAAACTAGAGTAGGGTATTACACCACAACGGTGGCCTGAACTAGTATAAACCTTGTGTCCCCAGTGTTGTTCATCGTGTAGGTTAGATTCACGGCAAGGCATTGGGACATGGATAGGTAGGGGGAAGATCTTTGTGCGCACCCCAGAGTTCGAACCTTAAGGGTTTTGTCGGAACCCGATATCCGACATAGGCGAGTACCTGCGTGGCAACGTGCGGCCTCTAGACCGACTCAGCAAGCACCTGCGAGGTGGCATGCAGATCTTCGTGAAGACCCTGCCACCACACCAGCTCAACAGCCTGCCAGCTTACATGGCATTGCACACCTCATTGGCCTGGACGCGTGTCAAAGCAAGGCGAAGCGGCGATGGATGGGACGGGCTTCGTTGCCATCCCCGATAAAGCAAGAGGACACCTAAGTAGCACATTTAATGTGTTTTGTCCTGTGATGTCAGGCGATAAGCTTGTACACTGTATACACTTTCCACCTCATGTGTGCCACTGTGGCGTCCCCTTTTAACTATAAAAGGAGGCCCAAGGCATACTGAGGAGGGATTCGGATCTTTTGGACTACGCACACGCCGTAGCTAGTTCAAGAACTCAAGAACACTCAAATATACACAAAAGCATGACTAGGGTATTACGCATCCTCGTGGCCCGGACCTGGGTAATCAATTTTGTGCTGGCTCCTAGACCCGCTCTTTCCACAACCTCGCGCCCGCCCGCCGTAGTAGGGATTCAGTGATCCCATAGGTGTCGTTTTCCACTGACATATTCGGCACGCCAGGTAGGGGGCGCGAGTTGTGAAAATCTAGTTTTGGAGCCGATGCATCGAGTCTTTCATGGAGATGGCCCGAAGGGAGAGGGCGACGTCGATCAACCGCCCTCTGGTGCCGTCTGCAGCCTCGGCAGCCACCCGTGTGGCCACGAAGAGCTAAGTCACGCAAAATTTTGGCTAATTTCGTTTATCTAAGTTATTCCCCTCAAAAGGTCCCCCCTTGGTATGGAAAACCTGCACGCGATGGGACCCTCTGCTGTTGGCAACACCCTTGTTCTGTTTCGAGTCCGCTCAATAGTTCGAGCCGCCGCGCCGAGGGCGGCAGGGTGGCCTATCCGCTTTAGGCAACGCCTTTGTTCTGTTTCGAGTCCACTCAATAGTCCAAGTGGCCGCGCTGAGAGCGGTAAGGTGGTTTTCCTGGCAGCAAGCACACCCATCCCGCTGCAAAGGATCCATCCTTCAAAGCGATGTGGCTTGGGTTTACGCGCCGGCAAGCTCATCCAACTCAGCGTAGGGCGTACATACCAAGAAAGATCGAACAGGGGAATAGCATGCATCCCTTTAAAGCATTGCAGAGTTATATTACATCAAATAATCGCTGCGGTTCTAACTTAAGATAAAATTGTATTGGTCTTGAACTCGCAGCGGCAACGAGAAACGGGGTGCCTAGTCCTGGCAGAGGCCCTCCACCCTCTCGACTCAGTCGACACAGTCGATGATGGGCTTGATGCGCTCCTTGAGCGCCGTGAGGTCCGTCCCCTCCGACAAGCTCTCCAGTGTGTCAGCAAAGTTGACGGCGGGGTTCTGAAATGCCACCTAGGTGAGCACCTTGGTCAGGGCGCCCCGGTAGAGCCTCCGGGACTCGTTGGCCAGATAAGTTGCCCGGTTGGAGCGGAACTACTCCAGGGCTTCAAGAACACCCTCGAAGAACAGGGTCAGTGCGACATGAGGACTCACGTTCGGCTCCGTGGCGTACCTCACATTTGGCATCCCCATGGTAGCCAGCTTCGTGGTGATCCTGCCGGCGACGTCGGCAAGGCGGCTGATCCAACGGTTTATGCCCTCCACGTAATCCTTGTGCTCGGTGGGGTCATTCCTTCGCAGCTGCCTCTCTTCCTCCAAGTCCTTGGCCAGGGACTCTTCAGCCTGGTGCTGGTGCCGGGCGGCCTCATCCTTGACTGCTTGTTCCCTCGCCGCCTCCTAGGCCTTCTTGACGTCAGCCTGCTTCAAGATTAGCTCTTGCTTGCGCTCGGCCAGCAGATCTTGGGCAGCCTTCAGCTCTTCGTGGGCTTGGCGGAACCAGGCCTGCGTCTCGGTGGCGCGTTCCTCAAGGTCCACCTCTGCCTTGTCCGCCACCGCCACCCTGGACTTCACCTTGTCCAGACAGGCGCGGTGGAACGCCTGGAGCTTCCGGAAGTCGGTGCTCATGGCCCGAAGAAGCCGCTCCTCTTGAGAACCGCCACCACTGGCGCTCAGTTCATCAACAACCTGGAGCCCGGCGGAGGCAAGCGCCTCGTCGTCAAACACGTCCCCCTTAGCCGGCAACCTGGTGCCCACCAATCGGATATCGGGTTCCGACAAAACCTTTAAGGTTCGAACTCTGGGGTGCGCACGAAGATCTCTCCCTGCCTAAACACGCCCTTAGCCTCGCCACGGATTCTAAGCTAGCACGATGAACAACACAAGAGACACAAGGTTTATACTGGTTTGGGCCACCATTGTGGTGTAATACCCTAATCCAGTGTGTGGTGTGGTGGATTGCCTCTTGGGCTGATGATGAACAATACAGAGGAAGAACAGTCTCGCGAGGAGGGGTGTTCTTGTGGTGGTGTGTTTCGAGAGGAGTCGATCCCTCTCTGTTGGCTCTCGATCAGACGCTTTCTACTGTGGTGCCTAGCCCTATTTATAGAGGCCCTGGTCCTCTTCCCAAATATGGAGCGGGAAGGGAGCCAACAATGGCCATTTTGAAAGGCGACAGCTAGTACAAGCAATCCTGACTAAAGGTGGTCTTCGCCTGTCAAAGGCACTGGTGATGACACCGTCTTGGGCTCCACAGTGACCTCCACCGTGCCGCTCTGTTGGCCTTGGTCTCGTTGCACCGATATGGAAACCTTTGCCTGATGCCTCGGTACTCTGCGCCTGCGCTTGCCCCCTTTACACCAAAGAGGAAACGAGGACACTGCGCAGGCCGGCGCCCGCCTGGTCTTGATCATCATGGCTTGCGTCATAGGCACCTCACGAGGTACCCCTTGCCTTGATCTCTTCGCCTCCTCGCGAGCCTGCCTGGTGAGGCCGCCCTTGAGGAGGCCTTGCGTTGTCTGCCCTGCTAGGCTTGGCCCCTCGCAAGGGTCTTGAGTGTTTGGTTGATGAAGAGGGCCATACTGGGCCACTGGTTAAGCCACGCTGCAGGCCGCAGGCAGGCAAGTCTGGGGACCTCCGTTCCCAGAACGCCGACAATAGCCCCCGGGCCCAAGGCGTGCACGGACTTGGCTTAGCAGCGAAGCCAAAGGGCAAGTGCAGAGCACCGCGGGCCCCAACAGCCTACGGCCTGGGTCGCCGCGCGGCGACTGATTAGACATGGGCGTCTCCGCTTCCCCACGCTACCTCGGCAACTGCCCGACTGACAAAAGGCTGGCTTGGGTAAGGCTTGCCTTCATTTCTCTCCTTCGCCTTGCTCTAGATCGCCTTCCTTGCTCCCTTGCTTCCGAAATCTCCAGATCCGCTCCACTCCTTCCCTTTCAGTGAGCAATGGCGCCCCTCTTGGTCAATCTCAACGCGCTGCCGGCTTGGTATTTCCGGCCCTGGATGCCCCCAACATGTCGGAGAAGAATCTCGCCGCTACGCGCCTGATGACGGTGGTGGAGGGCAGTGAGATGGGGGAGACCGAACTCTGGGCTGGTTCTGCCAAGCCGGAGGCTAAGGGGAGCACCTTCTACCCCTTCTTCATGAACGCCGCCGTCATCGGCCTGGTTCCTCCCTTCTCCGAGCTCTTCTATGCCGTCCTACGCCATTACAGGTTGCAGGCCCTTCATCTCCATCCCAACTCCGTCCTCCTTTTGTCGATTTTGGCCTACTACTGCAAGGCGCATGTTGGGGTGATGCCGTCCGTGGCTCTGCTGTGCCACTTCTTATCCCTCCAAATCAATGGCGAGCACACCTCGGCGTGCGCCAATTTCATCGCGTACTCCAAGGCCAACACGATCTTGAAGAACGGGAAAAGGGTCGACAACTTCCGGAACAAGTGGGTCATGATGGATGCCAGATGTATCCACTCCCGGTTGGCGTTGCCAATGGAGGTGCCCCAGTCTGACGAAGGATGGTCTCGCGCGAAGCCTACCGATTACCGGGCGAAGTTGGTGCTGGAGAAGATGAACGCGACTTGAAGCCCCGCAACGCGAAGGTGGCGAAGCTGATAGGGGCCACGCTCCTGAGGGAGTTCCTGACGCAGCGAGTGGCTCCGCTTCAGGCGCACTCACGCCCGTTGTGGACGCTTGGGGGCGCAGACGACGAGCTTCGCCTGAACCCGACGGCCTTGGCCGATGAGGATCTGGCCGCAGCTCTCCGCCTCTTGGTTGGGGACGACCAGGAAGGTCTGGTGGGTGCCCCTGCCCCCCTGTTCCTCCGTGATGACTGGAAACAGGTGGTAGATGCCATGCCCACCTTTGATGGGCGCGGCCTAGTGCCAGCGATGCCTCCTGTGGCCCAGGGGGCGACGGCGCCGGTGGAAGTGTCTTCAGGTGACTCCCGTGGGGGAGGAGAGGAAGATGAAGAAGAAGAGGAGCGCGACCCAGAGGCGACCACTGAGGGGACAGGGGAGACCTCTCCCCGACGCAGGGCCAGCATCCTCCGCACCTTGCCCGACGACGACGAGGCTGACGCCACACGGGAGGAATAGGATACACCCGCGATCCCGAAGAAGGACAGGTCAGTGCTGATCACCCGAGGGGCTGCTTCTGCCCATGCACCTATTGGCGTTCTGGAACGGGGGTCCCCAGACTTGCCTGCCTACGGCCTGCGGCGTGGCTTAAGCAGTGGTCCAGTACGACCTGTCTTCATCAACCCAAGTTCAATACCCTCGCGAGGGCCAATTCTAGCGGGGCAGACGACGCAAGGCTTCCTTAGGGGCGGCCTCACCAGGCAGGCTCGTGAGGAGGCGGAGAGATCAAGGCAAGGAGTACCTCATGAGGTACTTGTGACGCAAGCCATGACGATCCAGACTAGGCGGGCGCCAGCCCGCACAGTGTCCTCGTTTCCTCTTTGGTGTAAAGGGGGCAAGCGCAGGCGCGGAGTACTGAGGCATCAGGCAAAGGTTACCATATCAGTGCAACGAGACCAAGACCAGCATGACAGCAGGACGGAGGTCACCGTGGAGCCCAAGACAGCGTCGTCGCCAGTGCCTTCGACAGTTGAAGACCAACTTTAGTCAGGATAGCTTGTACTAGCTGCCCCCCTTAAAATTGGCCATTGTTGGCTCCCTTCCCGCTCCATATTTGGGAAGAGGACCAGGGCCCCTATAAATAGAGATAGCCACCACAGTAGAAGAGATCGAGATCTGACCTAGAGCCAACAGAGACGGAGCCATTCCTCTCCAATCACACCACCACAAGAACACCCCTCGCGAGGTTGTTCTTCCTCTATACTGTTCATCATCAGCCCAGAGGCAATCCACCACACCACACACTGGTTTAGGGTATTACACTAGAACGGTGTCCTGAACCAGTATAAACCTTGTGTCCCTTGTGTTGTTCATCATGTAGCTTAGATTCACAACGAGGCTTTGGGGCGTGGATCAGTAGGGAGAAGATATTCGTGCGCACCCCAGAGTTCGAACCTTAAGGGCTTTGCCGGAACCCGATATCCTACATTTGGTGCGCCAGGTAGGGGTGCGCCGGAATCTTCTTTCCATGGTTCCGCGTCCCATCGTTTCATCGCATCCACGGCGGATGCTCGCCGAGCTCGTGCCGAGCATCGGGCTACTCTCGCCCCCCGCGTCGCCCAGACGGCTCCCATTAGTGGGCCAACGCCACCACCGGCCCAGCGGGATCGAGCAGCAAGCATCGTCGCTGCATCCCTCGGTGCGGCGGGAAGGCCGCACCGCCACCCCGTCGCTGACTCCAGTTGGTTCTTCATCTCACGCTCGTCGCGGTCCCCCGACGCACAAGGCCGTGTTGCTCCTGGCAAGTGAGGTCCTGCACTACCGCCCCGTCGATGACCTCTACGAGGAGTGGCTCGCTCGCATCACCGAGCTTGTTAGCACCACAGGGGGCTCTCGTACGCCGTCCTTTTGTTGTGTCGGCCTCTGTGCTGCGTGGGCGATGCAGCCCAGGAGGTGCCTCCACCACCTCCTCCCCAAGAAGGCGCCCTGGCTCCAAGGCGCGCGGCCCCTGGATGAGACCCGCCGCGTCCAGTGCCCACGTGACAAGAAAGGAGCTGCCAAGAGATCCCTCGGCCTCAACAAGGCGCTCGCGTGCTCCCCACTCCAGCACGTCAAGATCACATCCCTGCGCCAGCACGTCAAGACCCCGCGCTGCCCCTAGCGGCGGCGCGTAGGAATCTCCAAGAGCAAGCCTCGCATCTGCAAAGGGCTCCGATGGCCACGGCAGGCTGCCGTGCCTTCAGCATCGAGCTAGGCAGTGTCGCCTAGCCGGGCAAGTTCAAGCCGGATCTGCCTCCTCGCTACGACGGCACCGCCAACCCCGCGGAGTTCCCGTAGCTCTACGAACTGGGCATCGAGGCGGCCAACAAAGATGAAAAGGTCATGGCGAACTGGTTTCCCATGGCGCTCAAGGATGGTGCCCGCACCTGGCTCCTGAACCTGCCTCCCGACTCGATCTCCTCTTCGGACGAGATGCATAGCCGCTTCATCGCCAACTTCCACGACACTCACGACCGTCCTCCAGTCATGGGTGACCTGCGCCGCATCAAGCAGCAACATAGAGAGAACCTGCAGAAGTATATCCAGCGCTTCAACAGCGCTCGCCTCAAGATTCCCAGGGTGACTGAGGAGGCCATCATCTCAGCATTCTCTGACCGCGTCCGCGACGTCAAAATGAAGCAGGATCTCGCTATCCACGAGGATATGTGCACATCCCTGGAGCTGTTCAACCTGGCGACCAAGTGTGCAAGGGTTGAGGAGGGGCGCCACTCCCTTCTAAAGCTTCTAGCTGTCGACCCAGAAGAGAAGAAAGCCAAGGCCAAGGACGTGATCCGCAACGGAGCAGCTGTGCTCGTAGCAGAACCAGACACGAAGCGTGCCAGGGACCAGCCGGAATAGTCCAAGGGTAGCAGATTCTGCGCCTACCATAACCTCTACACGCACAATGCCAACGAATGTCAGGAGCTCAGAGCCATTCGAGAAGGATGCATCGGTCGACACCCCGAGCGCAATGATTGGGGCTACAGCCGAGGAGGAGGAAGAGGTGGAGGACGATGGGACGACCGAGGCCCTCCCCAGGAGTGGCGTGACCGACCTCGCGAGGATCGCCCACAGGACAACGCAGGCCTTCCTCCTTTGCCGCCACCGCCAAGAAGGAATGACGACCACCACCAGGACGAGGGGGCCGGGGGCTTCCAGGAGCCACATGCTATCGCTTGCATCTTGGGCGGCACCCAGGCCCCAGCCTCTCAGCGCATCTTCAAGCAATTTGCTCGCGAGGTGAATGAAGTCCTCCCCAAGCTCGAGGCCACGCGCCCTCTCAGGTGGTCCACGTGTGTCATCACGTTCAGCTCAGCGGATCAGCTCAAGTGTGCGGCTACAGCAAGCGTCCTCCCAATGCTTTGTTCCCCAGTCATCAGCAATGTGCAAGTTACCAGGACCCTCATCATTGGTGGTGTAGGACCCAACGTTCTATCCGTCGAGACGTTCAACAATCTCCAAGTGCCTTATGATCAACTTCAGCCAACCAAGCCTTTCTTAGGAGTCACTGACGGCTCCACCACTCCGATAGGGCAGGTTTGCCTCCCTATCACCTTCGAACAGCGCAAGAACTATCATACCGAGCTCATCGACTTTGATGTTGCCCACATTCGCCTGCCATACAATGCCATCCTCGGGTATCCAGCCCTGGACAAGTTCATGGCGGTAACTCACCATGGTTACAATGTCCTCAAAATGTCGGGAAGCAGTGGAATCATCACAGTCCCCTGCGAAGAGAAGGATGCGGTGTGCTCTCTCGAGGGTGCCTTCCAAGCTGCATCAGTCGAGGACCCAGACAATAGGAGCAAGAAGCCTCCCGAGGTAGTTCCCAAGAAGAAGAAGACTTCACCCAGCTCAAGGACTCAAGAGGTTGCATCTCTGGAGGCGCCATGTCAGGACCTGCGCCCGTGCAAGGGGCGCCTCCCTCCGTCGCATAGGAAGGCGCGCCCGGCGCCCTCCACGAGCAAGGCTCAGGGGCTACCTCCTGGAGGGCCTCAGACTTTGCCGGGATCACAAAGGAGGCGCTCGGGCACCACCTAGAGGCATGCTTCATGGCACGTTTCCCTCAAGAAGGCATGGGGCAAGGAGAGCCCAACCCTCAGGAGTTCATCACCAAGACCACTCAGGAGCAGTAGGAATCAAGAGTCATACACGGCGATCGCCGCCTACCTTGCGTAGCACCCCATCTAGGCGAGGATGGCGGGCTGCGCGTCTACATCCACTACCCAGGGCTCAGCCGTGTCGCGTCTTCGGAGCGCTTCTGGCCTTCGCGCGTGGGACGCTGCGAGGGTCCGCCACGCAGCTACGTTCGCAAGCCTTTCGGCCTGACGAACGCAGCTGCTACTCACCAACGTCTTCTGCAGAGCATTCTGGCAGCTCAGGAGGCCAGGCACCATGCGGTCCTGGCAGAGATGGAGATGGTCCTCGAGGAACCGCCCAGACCCCCAGAGCCTCCTGAGGCTCAGGGCTCCAGTGGCTCGTGAGGATCGGCCTCTTCACTGCGCATCGTCAGCTACTGCAACACCCGCTCTACAATGGTATCAGGTGACATCTTTCGAGTTCATTTCAGCTACGAGCGCCCTCAGGGCTGCATTATTCCTAGGTCGCGTGGGTCTATCCCTGCGGCATGTACCCGTTTTGCTTATGTCTTTAGTTTACCTTGCTGGGGCGCCCCTCAGGCTGCATCATCCCCAAGCCGCTCGGGCCTGACCCAGTGGCATGTATCCTTCCTGCAATTACCTAAGCTAATTTTCCTTTCATGCTTAACCTTCCTATGATTATCATCTCCCGCCTACCACGGGCCTTTTTCTCCCTCGTGCAAATCACTTGCACATTAAAAGGGGGCGCCTGAGCATCGCGACACATGAGCTCTTATTGGCTCTCCAGCCTTCACCCCCTGGCCTTCTCCACGGCATAGCGACCTAACATACCAGCGGCGGCTGAGCTCACTCGATGGCCGGGACCTGAGGACGTAGAGCATTTGTATCTAACCACCCCGCAGGAACACTCAGCCGCCCAAGGCTCAAGATCAGGCGCAACCCGCCTTGAGGTAGGGCCTTGTGAGTCCCGTGCTGGCTCACGGGCGCCCAGATACACCTCGTCTAGCCCTGCCGTGCCAGCCACGTGTCAGGGCGGGGCTGTACACGCCCCGGGGGCTCCTCCCAGAGGGGGCCCCCCTCCCACGTACCAGTGGAAGCACCATGCTCCGCGCTGGCTGACAACAGGGCTTCGGCATCCGGATAGTCAACAATCTGGTTCTTTTTGGTTAGGAACCGGGTCCAAAATTTCCTGGTTGACTCTCCGGGCTGCTTGGTTATGTGACTTAGATCATCAGTGTCTGGTGGTCGCACGTAAGTGCCTTGGAAGTTGTCAAGGAATGCGTCTGCCAGGTTCTCCCAACTCCCGATGGAGTTTGCCGGCAAACTATTCAGCCGATGTCGGGCCGGTCCCTTTAGTTTTAGTGGGAGGTACTTGATGGCGTGTAGATCGTCTTCGGGGGCCATGTGAATGTGGAGGAAAAAATCTTCTATCCATACCGTGGGGTCTGTGGTACCATCGTATGATTCAATGTTCACGGTTTTAAACCCTTCTGGGAATTCGTGATCCATAACTTCATCAGTGAAGCATAGGGGGTGTGCGGCGCCTCTATGCCGGGCTACATCCCGACGTAGTTCGAATGAGTCTGGTCTACTGTATTCGGCCTAGCCGTACTTTAGTTTATTGTATCCGGCGTGACGGTCATCATCACGTCTTGTGGCGAACCCCCGTGATCCGTAGATCGATCTTGACTGCCCTGCTTTGTTTTCCAATACTTCTCACAGCTCCTTCGTGTAGCCCCGGGCCTTGGTATTGTCGTTTGATTGGCGACGGGGTGCGGTCTGGACGTCGGGCTGGTACGCCGCTTTGTCGCGGCCACGGGGTGGCCGGTCAGCCGCATCCTGTGATGGTAGCATGGGTTTTAAGGCCTCCTCCTCGAGTTGAGGTAGCAGCAGCGCTTTGGATAGCTTTTGCTAGGGCGCTCGACTCCTTATTCCTCGGCAGCTAGGACCTCGGTCCATCTGTCTGTTAGTAGATCTTGATCAGCTTCAAGCTGTTGCTGCTTTTTCCTCAGGCTTTTTGCAGTGGCTATAAGCCGGCGTTTGAAGCGCTCCTGCTCGACGGGATCCTCAGGCACGATGAATTCTTCGTCGCCAAGGCTCACCTCGTCTTCGGAGAGAGGCATGTAGTTATCTGTCGGGGGTTGGGTGCGACATATGCCAAAGGATGGCTTATCATGGTGGGAGCGAGTAGAACGTCGCCGGTGCCTGGAAGCGGGATAAGGAGTAGACACGTACGCCGACGAACTTTACCCAGGTTGGGGGCTCTCCGTGGAGATAATACCCATACTCCTGCTCTGCGGGGTCTTCGCATGATCACTAAGGCACTAGTGATACAAGGTTCTCCTTGAGCTGTGTCTAGAGGTAGGAGAAGGCACGGCTAGCTCTTCCCTGCCCTAGGTTACTGGCTAGTTCTATCAGAGTTTGAACCCTTTGCATGGGTGGCCTGGGGGGCTTATATAGGCCCGCCCCCCAGGGGTACAATGGTAATCGGGCCGGCTACTGGGGCCCGTCTGTCAGCGTCTCCAGCCTCCGGCTTCTCCGCCAACTACTGGGGCCCGCCGCCTGGTGGGCCCTGCCGGCTAGTTGGTGGCTACTTACTGTAGATGTGCTGTCTATGACAAGGGCTTGGTCATCTTAGCGTGGCTACAGTACCGCCGGCTGGCAAGAGGCTACTGTTGTAACACCCCGGATGTAACTTCCCATATTTGTAACTCCAACTCTTGCCATTTTCGGCTATGTGTTATGATATTCCCTCCGTGGTTGGGTTTTGTCCTTTGTTTTGCATTTTATTCATGTCATGCATCTCATCTCATGTCATCATCATTTAGTGCATATTCATCTCATGCTATCCTTGTCATATTGCATTTTATTCTTACTATGTCATGGCATCATGGTCACTGTGTGGTGGTTTTGCCTCTTGTCTTTTACATGCTCAACATATGCCTTGAGGTGCTCTTAATGATGTTCGATGCATCATCACCTTCTCCTTCCCTCTACTTCCTCCTTTTGGCAAGTGCCACATTCCCTCCTCTCTTTTAATGTTCATCTTGTCCTCATAATTCAAGCATCGTGTCACTTACCTCTCTGCCAAGTTTCACCTATTTTGGAGTTGTTTTGGTTAGGTTCAAAAATGCTTCAAGTTGGAATTATATTCAAACTTGTTTTATTTTTCTGCCTCTAAAAATATCCAAAGCAATTTTGTAAAATGGTGCAATATTCCAGGAATTTGGGGATATTTTTATATCTGCCAAATGCCTCTCCTATCCCCCTGGTCTTTTATTTTCTCTTTCACCTGTTTATTTAAATGAACAGAGAGTTTTAAAAGGGAGAAGGACATGGGCCTCTTCTCCCCAGCCCACTTTGGGCGCCCCAGGCGCAGCGGCCAGCAGCAGCAGCTCCAGCACGGGCGGCCGCCACCAGCGCTCACCCTCCTCCTCTTTTTCCACATAGGCACCCCGCGGCCCCACCTGCCAGCAACCCTCTCCTCCTTTCTTCTTCCCTCGGTCCCCATCTCTCTCTCTCACGCTCACGGGAAGAGGCACTTGGCCACGAGGGCAGCCTCGACCTTCGCATCTCTCCTGCCTATTTAACCCCTCACACTTTACCCTAGGGTTTCCCCTTCCTCTCCTCCTTCCCTCCTTGCACCGCCACACCTCCTCCTCGCCTCCCTCGCGCCTGGACGCCGCGACCACGAGACATGGCTGGCTTGGCCAAGGTCTCACCGGCGGCGTAGCAGCCCCCCTTCGGCTTAGTTCACGATGTCCACGAGCATCTACGCATCGCACTAGTTCCATTCAGAAGCCAAGCCACGCCCAAAGATGCTGTCCACGATGTCCCCTTCTTCCTCTTCTTCACGGACAGCAAGACCGGCAAGTTCATTGACTCGCCGCCGTCACTCCGTCACGTCCCCGGGCCCAACGTCATGTCCTAGAGTAAGGAGGTATATCCACCTTCCTCCCTGATGAGTCCCTCTTCATCAGCTCCCTGTAGTCGTCGTTCTCGGCATGCCAAGTCCCATGCTCCCAGTGCTCTACGCGAGCCAGAGCATGCACCCTCACGATCTAGCTCAGATTTGTGCATCCCCATATGTTTTACTTCGGGCAAACCATGTCCTAGGGCTAGCCTCATGTGTATTTCGGTGGTTTGCAGCAATTTCATGCACCTAGGGGGTCTAGGGATCAGATCCCGAAGCCCACCACAATTCTGTATATTTCTGTCAGTTTTCTGAAAAGCTGCCAAGTCTGAGAATCTGTAACTTTTGCCCTGTTCACCGCATCATAACTCCGTCATCATAGCTCCCTTTCATGCGCATGATATATCAAAATGTTCATCAGGATGTTCTCCTCATTTTGTTCCATTGGGCCATGTTCATTTGAGGTCATCTAGATGTCTGAATCTCTGATGCAAGAGTGCTATGTGATGTTAGTTTCTGATTCTTAACAGAATGTGTGCATTTATCATTTTTGCTACATTTATTGTGTGCATCTTATGGGCATGAGCTCTACTGGTGTTTTGTTCTATGCCATGCCATCTTTACAGAGGTTCTTACCATGTATTTTTTGTGAGTTATGTGGTGACTAGAACAAGCATGCAAACTAGGTATCATGATGTTGCTGATTTCAGTCCCTGTTCTGCTGTTATTTTTATGCCATGTAAACTTGATGCTACAGAGGGATCCGTGCATATTTTGAGATACTTCAGTAAGGATGTTTTGAACATATGGTTATGCTCTATCCATCCATGCCCCTGTTTGCAATTATGGGGTAGTCTAGCATGCTGTTTTCTTGCTCAACTTTTGCTATAAAATGTTTCCTGGCAGATTGTTTACATGTTATTCAATTTTGCCAAGGTTGTTGTAGTTGATCCTTGCATGCTATAAACTTGTTCTTGCCATGTTTAGTTTCATAAACATGTACTCTTGCTGGTGCTATGCTTATCTTGTCATGCAATGACTTGTGGTGACTGAATCGAGCTCGTAAAGATGCCTTCATAATGCTGTTAATGCCATGCTCTGTTTCCTGAATCTGTTAACAAAACTTGCTATGTTTACATGGGTGTAATCATATCTTCTGATCCTTTTTGGCTCATGGTCAATAAAGGACTTTTGTTCTATGCTTTGAGTAGAATCATGTTGTGCCTTGTTTTCCTATTATAAGTTCATGTAGCATGTTGATTGCTTGCTCTGAACATTGCTACCTGATGCTGTTTATGCCATGTCCAAGCTGATATCTTTTGCACTTTTGCCATGCTTGTTTGAACCTGCTATTGTGTGAATTGGCCGTAGCTTAGTGTACCTATTTTGTCTAGCATCTCTTGTAGATCACTGCCATGTGCTTTGTTGATAAGTTGAGGTGTTGTAGCCTAGTTTCTTGATGTATTCTAAGTGCTATCATGCTATTAATCGCAGAATTGTGTCATTCTTGTTTTGCTTGCCATTTGCAAACCATGCATCCGTTTCCGGCGATCTATATATCGATTTCAACCGAAATCACGTCATCTTTCCAGCGGCATGCTTGGTTTGCCAAGTTGATGCCTTGTTCATCATTTTTCCTTCCAGAGCCCGCATAAGCATTGCATAGCACATCTCACATATCATGCCATGTATTGCATCATGTTGCTTGTGCATTGCACCGTGATTTATTGTGGTTCCATTGCTTGCGTTCTTGCTTTGGGTAGAGCCGGGAGATGAGTATGTGAACGAGGAACCTGTTCAGTACACTAACGAGGATCAAGCTGTCGACAACTCTGAGAACTTTGCAGGCAAGATGACCATACCTTCGAAATCACTTCTATCTTTGCTTTGCTAGTTGCACGCTCTATCGTTATGTTTGATCTACCTGCCATTGTTTATCATGCCTCCCATACTGCCATGTCAAGCCTCTAACCATCCTGTCCTAGCAAACCATTGTTTGTCTATGTCACCGCTTTTGCTCAGCCCCTCTTATAGTGTTGCTAGTTGCAGGTGAAGATGAAGTTTATTCCTGGTTGGAACATGGATATTTTGGGATATCACAATATCTCCTGTTTAATTAATGCACCTTATATACTTGGTAAAGGGTGGAAGGCTCGGCCTTATGCCTGGTGTCTTGTTCCACTCTTGCCGCCCTAGTTTCCGTCATACCGGTGTTATGTTCCTTGATTTTGCGTTCCTTACGTGGTTGGGTGATTTATGGGACCCCCTTGACAGTTCGCTTTGAATAAAACTCCTCCAACAAGGCCCAACCTTGGTTTTACCATTTGCCACCTAAGCCTTTTCCCTTGGGTTTTCGCAAGCCCGAGGGTCATCTTTATTTTAACCCCCCCCCCCGGGCCAGTGCTCCTTCGAGTGTTGGTCCGAAATGGGCAATGTCGTGGGAAACGAGCACCTATGGGGCAGGGTCCCTTTTCGGTTCGGCAGGGAGCGGAGGGCGCACGAAGAGCAGATCGAGGTGGAACACGCGAGGGATTTTACTCAGCTTCGGAGCTCTCCGGAGAGATAAAACTCCTACTGCTGCTTTGTTTTTTATTCTGTTCTTGCTCGAGAGCGTGGGTGTGATGTAGTTTCGAATGAGTCGAACCTCTTCTACGTGCGCATGGGCCTCCTTTTATAGGCTAAAGGGGTCACCGGCAGGTGGCAATACAGAGAGGGGTAAAAAAGTAAAAAGAGGGGTTGGTACAACCGCTATCTACAGTGCCCCCTACCTAACTCTGACGACAGGGGACAAGGGCATTTAATGCCTGTCCAGTCACCCAAATAGTGCAGGAAATGACCGTTAGGGGCGCCACCGATCGCCACGATGGCCTTCTCATCATGTCCACTTGCCACCTCGCACCGCTTGGCTGCACAGCTACCCGCCACGTGCGCTAGGAACGATCCTGCGGCGACACGTCGTCGGATGCGCTGGAGCGTGGGCGCAGAGTGGTGGCTTCGCCGCGGCAAGCGCCTCGCCGCGGTCGTTGTCTTGTCGCACCCGCAAGCTTGTCGCTCGCCGGGTCTTGCCGGGACGCGCGGCGCGTCGCGGCAAGTCTCTTGAAATGCCTTGGTTGGCCCTCCTGGCAAGCTCCTCTTTCCGGGGCCCTGTCCTTCCCGGCAAGCTCCTCTTGCCGGGGCCTTGTCTTCTCAGTTAAACACTTTGTTCTTGAATGGCAGTAATAGGAATAGCCGAGGATCTTGGCGGACGCCCGGCAAGCCTTGCCGCGGGATGCTGCGACTGCCCGTGCACAAGTTCGGGGTACTAAGGTACCCCTACTTTAGTACACCGACAGGAGCCCCCGGGCCTGGGCCACACACGGTGCCGAGCGCTGTTGGGCCAGGCCCAAAACAGGGCACGGGCATACGCGGCCTGAGTCCACACCAAATCTAACTCCGTATCCACCGCGTCCTCTCGTAACGGCACGCGTCAAACGCGGCGTCGTGGGAGAGATCGTGGGCAATTCTTAAATCAAGAAAGGCGTAACATTCGCCTCTCCTCTTTATAAGCAGAGGAAACAGGGGCCGTTCCCCCACCTTCGCCACCTCAGAAAACTCCGCCGCTCCCCTCCGCTTCCCAAGCTGAAAGAGAGCAGCGCTCCGCCGTCCGTCGCCACCAACGCACCCGCGCTTCCCCACCGCCTTCGCCATGGCTCCGAAGACCGGGAAGAGTGCGAAGTCGACCGAGGCACTGTGGCTCGAGGCGCTGCGCAAGGAGCGTGCGCTCCCCCCCCCCCCCCCGAGCTCACCCCGAAAGCGCTGCGGGAGGAGTTCTATCTCTTCTGGTCGATGGAGACGCGGGTGCATCCGCGCACGCCGGTGCTCTCCGCCGAAGCTTCTACTTCGAAGCAGTGCCCAAAAGGGTATCATTTCTTTCCAGTATTCTTCTATTGCGGGCTCTGCCCGCCCTTCTCCGATTTCTTCTGCGACATCATGAATTCATACGGGCTCCACCTCCTTGACTTCACCCCCAACGCCATTCTGACAATGGCGGTTTTTGCGCATCTTTGCGAGAACTTCGTCGGAATCCACCCCAATGTTGCCCTTTTCCGCCACTATTTCATTCCCCGGGTCAAGAAAGAAGAGCCCTTGTCTGGCGGGGTCTCCTGGATCTCGAGGGTCGGCAAGAAGGAGGTGTATCTGGAGGGGGAGCTCCGCAGCAAATGGGACGAGTGGAGGGCTGAATGGTGTTGGATTGTCGACGCAGATCCGCAGCCCTTCACCACTTTGCGCCAAACCCGAGTAGTGCGCGGCGGCGACTGGAGCGCTCTGGCGGCGAACGATGCCAAGCTGAAGATCGCCACCACCCGGATTCTGCGACTCAGGCTTGCCGAGCTCATAGTAGGGGCCATTGGCGCGGACTTCCTTCGCAGTCGCATCGCCCCTCTGCAGGAGAGGGGGAGGCCCGCCTGGCTGTTCGGAGGCCCGGCAGATATCATGAGGTTGCGCCCAGGCCTCAATTTTAACTTCACTATTTTGGAGCTTGACGGGATGCTCAAGGAGCTATTCAAACACGACGCCAACCATCTGGAGTGGTTCAGGCTGCCGCAGGGCGTCATCCCACTATGCAACAACTCCCAGCTTGATCACATCCGTGCCATGATGCCGGAGTGCGACTCGCACGGGATTATCCCAACTTGGAAGGAGCCCGCCGACGCCGTCGTGCGGCAATTCTTTGACAGCCTGGTGGAGGTAGCAGTCCGTGCCGACGAGCAGAGGCTCCTCACCCGCGACACCACCGACGACGAGATGCGGTACATTGCTACCAGGGCCGAAGAGGCGGCGGCAGCCACCGCCGCGGGCGAGTTTGGCTTCACGTTGGAGGAGGCAGAGGCGGCCGAGGCGGCAAGCCTTGCCGACCGAGAGGACCTTTGCGGGGAGGTCGCTGGCGAGGAGGAGCCCGAAGCCGAGGCAAGCGAGCCTGCCAGGGGCGCAAGTGGCCAACCATCTTCAAGCAGCTTGCCGCAGACGGGGCCCTCAGCGCAGCCCCCAGCTCAAACAAGGAGGCGCCTTCGCAGGACCGGAGACACAGCAGGGCGGCGGATGGGCCAACAGCCGCAGCACCGCGGGACACGCTCCACTGCGGCAAGTACCGTTGTCGTGGGTGCATCTCATGCTGCGCTGGCAACTGGGGCGGGGTCTTCTCGTGCCGCCACGCCTGATCCCGCCGCAGCTCCCGGGAGGCGCCCAAGGGAGCCTTCTCCTCCGCCTCACCGCGCAGAAAGGGTACCAGACTTCGACCTCTCCGCGCTGAGCTCCGACGAGGAGGAAGAAGAGGAAGAGGAGTAAGACTTTTTCCTTGTTGTACTTGTATTTCTTCGATCTTTGTTGTTTCTTGTCTTGCATCTGATCTGCTTCCCTCTGAATCCTTGTTCCATTTCAGGACTCTGGCCGAGAGAGCGGCGAAGAGGGCCAAGGTCCCCATGGTTGTCATCGAGGACGATCCTGAAGTGATGGTAGAGGACACATCCGAGACCACCTTGACGGACCCGATACGATCTCCTCGAAGCAGCCCCCAGCACAGCCCCCAGCGTAAGTATTTGTTCACTTCCTATTGTGGGGCGTGCTTGGGTGCTCTTTCTTTGTTGATATCTTGATTGTTGACTTGCTTGTGTAGGAGCAGAGCAGGCCCATCAGGATCAACCAGAAGCCGCTCCAGAGGTGCTGTCTGCTTCGACTACGCCTCCAAGGGGCGATTCTCCGACAAGGGAGCGCTCTCCGGCAAGGGAGAGGTCCCTGGCAAGGGACGGAACAAGTGAGCCTTCGGTGGTGGAGCCCATGTTCATAGAGCCCAGCACAGGTAACCCTCTTTGTCGGGAATTTTCCCTTGGGTTCTTCTTCTGATCTTCTTTTTTGGATCTTTGCTTGACTTTTCCTTCCTCTTCCTGTCTTCAGATCCCCCTCCCACAGATCCGATGGAAACTGAGGCCACCGGCGAGGAGGATGCACGTGGCAACACCGAAGATGTCGCTGCCGCCGAGGAAGAGGCCGATGCTGACGATCCCGCCGGCGAAGAGCCCGCCAAGGCTGCTGGTGCAGGAGCTGGCAAGGGGCCCGGCGATCGCACTGACGACCCTGAGGGCGCAGGAGCGCAAGGCGCTACACCGACCGCTGACCCCTCTGCCGCTGATGCAGCACCGGGCCCCGAGGAGCCCCAGCCCGGTGCCTACTTGAAGGCTGGCGAGGGTGTCTTCATCCATCTTCCCTGGGCGTCGAGCTCCAGGGCGCCGATCGAGGGAGAGTCTTTTGACGGAGAGGTGCTCGCCTCCGCCGGGCTGTCAGTGGTTGATGCACCAAGCAGCAGCGGCGGCGAGTCCGAGGAGGAGCAACTGCTCCGGAAGTTGGTGTCGCTCTACCGCGCCCGGCAAGCGAAGCTGGAGTCCCGGGAAGCGCTTGTCGCGCAGGCGGGAGTTGACATAGAGAAGCATGCGGAGGAGCTCCAGAGCCGTAACCAAGAGGCCCTCCGGTCCATTGCGGAGGAGAGGGCGCAGCTTGTCGAAGCGCAGAAGACCTTCATCCTTGAGAAGGCAGAAGCTGAGGAGCAACAGAGGCTTGCCGCTGAGGAGGTGTCCACCCGGGAAGGTGAACTGACGCAGCAGAAAGTCAATCTGGACAGCTACGAGGAGGAGCTCGCTTCACGCTAGCAATCACTTGGCGGGGCGCTCAAGGAGGCGAAGGACGCTGCCGCGGCTGCTGAGGCCGCCAAGAAGGAGTTGGAGGTGAAGGTGACGCAGCTGGAGGCTGATATGAAAGGGAAGAATGATGAGCTTGCCGCACTCCAGCGCGAACGCGAGAAGGACGCCCTTGCTCATGGCGATCTGCAAGTTCAACTTGCCGACAAGGTCAAGGAACTGAACGCCGTCAAGGTCTCAAATGCTGATCTGGAGCTGAAGCTGGCCACACCGACGGAGACGCTGGATGGTGCCAAGAGGCGAGAAGATGACTTGAAGAAAGAGATCAAGGGCAACGAGGAGCTGCTGACGAGGGCCGCCGAGACTCAGAACACCTTCAGGGCTACGGTGGAGCTCTGGACGGAGGGCCTCGTCAACATTGCTGCAACCATCGACGAGGAGCTGGCGCAACTGGACTTGGCGGGCTTCGGGTACTCCACTTACGAGAACCTCCAGCCCAGCGCCAAGCTTACTCTGTTCTTCAAGGGCGTGGTGACGGCTCTCCAGCAACTCTGGGAAAGGATCCCAAAGAAGCTGGCTGACGAGTCGCGCGCCATCTGTGCCAGAGTCTTGGAGAAGGTGTTGGTGAAGGTGCTTTTCTGCAATCCGACCCTCAACCTCACCAACATTCTCAAGAAGCTGCCGGCGGGTGCTGATCTTGCAGAGCTCAAAGCCCTTGTCGCACCCATTGTGGACAAGGTGAATGAAGTCAGAAGGGTCGACAGCGATCGTGTAGACTAGGCCGCCCTTTTCCTCCTTTTTCTTGCCGCTGCCAGACATGCCATAGGAACATCCCATTAGAGCACGGCAAGTTATTTATTGTAATATAACTTTATCCTGGGTAGTATTTGCTATGTTATTTCCTTTACTTGATTCCATCCCTTGTTTGTTTTTACACTACGCTTTTAGGGAACTTGCCGGCGCAGGCACCCTTGCCGCGAGCGCTGAGTGCGGAACATCAGCAGCCTACTGGCGGTGTTTCTTCCGGCAAGAAACCTTGTTGGAACTAGTCGCAGCACACTTACATTGTTGAGCGGACTCGAAACAAAGTAAAGGCGCAACTAGCCACGAGTTGGTTCCTCCGCGCACAGGTTTTCCATACAAAGCACGGTCGTTCAAGGAAGATAACTTAAAAATTTAAAACTGATTGACTTTGGCAACTTAGCTTTTTTGTCGTCTGCGTCCCGGCAAGGCTATACTTCTTTGAACGACGCCTGGTCCACACCTTTATCCTCTCCTTCCCCCCCCGGTGAACTTGTGAGCAAAGGAACCTTCTTTTTAAGAAAAAGAAATAAGAGAAAATAAAGATATGGAGCCTTAAGGCTCGTTATTGCTTACCGGGGGCAAGTGCTGCACAAAGTGTCAGATAATGCATGCAAAAAGAAAGAAAGCATGAAATTCGACAACTTGTGCTGAGCATATGATCTTTATTTATGCACGGGATCTGCGCCCTGCTTTGTACAAAGGGTTACATGCAACAGCGACAAGGCTTGTACAAAAGGTGGTTGCCGGAACAGCCGGTTCCGGCAACTGTGCCTCATGGGTAAAACTTACGAAGATGCTCTATGTTCCAGGAGTTGCTCACCGGAAAGCCATCTTCGGTCTCAAGGCGGACAACGCCGGGCCTAGTGACTCGTTTCACCCGATAAGGGCCTTCCCACTTCGGCGTCAACTTGTTGGAATTCTTGGCGGATTGAACACGCCGAAGAACAAGGTCGCCTTCCTCGAAACTTCTGGCATTAACTTTGCGGTTGTGGTAGCGACGCAAAGCTTGCTGGTAGCGAGCAGCTCGTACAGCAGCCTGAAGACGATCTTCCTCAAGGAGCAGCGCGTCATCTTGCCGCAGCTGCTCTTTCTCAAGCTCATCATAACCGAGCACTCGAGGCAATCCGTATATGAGTTCCGTGGGGAGAACTGCCTCTGCTCCATAGACTAGAGCAAAAGGTGTCTGGCCAGTGGCTCGATTTGGCGTCGTCCTGATCGAGCAAAGAACCACTGGCAGCTCCTCGATCCAGTTTCTTCCGCATTTGTGCAGCCTGTCGAAAGTTCTGGTCTTGAGCCCGCGCAGCACTTTAGCATTTGCCCTCTCCGCTTGACCGTTGCTTCTCGGATGAGCAACAGAAGCGAAGCAGATCTTGGCGCCAAGATCTTGGACATACTGCATGAAGGTGCGGCTCGTGAATTGTGTGCCATTGTCGGTAATGATCCTGTTAGGGACTCCGAAATGGCAAACAATCGACCTGAAGAACTTGACTGCTGACTGTGCTGTCACCTTCCTCACTGCTTCCACTTCCGGCCACTTTGTGAACTTGTCGATTGCCACATACAAGTATTCAAAGCCCCCGACAGCTCGGGGAAAGGGGCCGAGGATGTCGAGCCCCCAGACCGAAAATGGCCAGGATAAAGGGATCGTCTAGAGAGCTTGAGCTGGTTGATGTATCTTCTTGGAGTGGAACTCGCACGCTTCACATTTGGTTACTTGTGCAGTTGCATCCTGGAGGGTTGTCGGCCAAAAGAAACCTTGCCGGAAGGCTTTGCCGGCAAGTGCTCTTGCGCCAATGTGGTGACCACATATGCCTCCATGTATCTCCGCCAACAGCTCCTGTCCTTCTTCCCGGGAAATACACTTCAATTTCACTCCGTTGAATCTTCTTCTGTACAGTATGTCGTCGACAAACTGGTACATACTCGATTGCCGGGCTACTCTCTCCGCTTCTTTTTGCTCTTCGGGAAGTTCTCCTGTTTGAAGGAAATGGATGATCTGCTGTGCCCATGCCGGAGCTTGCGGCTCAACGACAAGGACTAAAGGCGCAAATGCTGCTGCGGGAACATCTGCTTCCACGGCAAGAATTTGCGATTCAGCCAGAGCTTGGTGTTCCCCAGCAAGATTGATGGAGCAAAACTTGTCGGGAGCGTCTACTTCAACGAGACAAACCATAGGGCTTGTCGGAGCAGACTGCTCCTCAGCACTCTTTGTGTTGATCTTGGGGACCTTCTTGGCGGCGGCTTCGGGAAGCTCAGCCGAAAAGTAGTCACCAAAAATCAACTTCCTCTTCTTGCTCTGTCCAGTTGATGGTGTTACAGATGGTTGAGTCAGCTTGAGCACAAAGATCCCTGGTTCCACAGGCAGCTTGAGTGCGGCGCATTTTGACAGGCCATCTGCAATGTCGTTCTGAGCTCTTGGAACATGTTCCATCTGCAGACCGTCAAAATGCTCTTCCAACTTCCTCACTTCACCAATGTAGGCTTCCATCAATGGACTCTGATAATCTTTGTTCACTTGGCGGACGACAAGCTGTGAGTCACCCCTGACAATAAGCTTCTTGATCCCAAGGTCTGCCGCGATTCTGAGTCCGGCAAGCAAGCCTTCATACTCTGCAGTATTGTTTGTTGCTTGCTCCTTGGGAAAGTGCATCTGGATCACGTATTTGAGGTGCTCTCCGGTGGGTGCGACAAGTAACACGCCCGCATCGGTGCCTTGGAGCGAAAAGGCACCATCAAAGTACATGATCCATTCCTTGCTTGCTTCCTTGATGGGGATCCTCGTCTCCGGAGTTTCTTCATCAGGTGTTGGCGTCCATTCTGCTATGAATTCTGCCAATGATCGGCTTTGGATAGTTGAAGTACTTTCAAACTTGAGGCCAAAGCTCAACAGTTCCAGTGCCCACTCGACAATCCTGCCTGTTGCTTCTGGATTTTGCAATATCCTCTTCAACGGAAAGCGAGTGATAACTGTGATCTCATGTGCTTGAAAATAATGGCGCAGCTTCCTCGAGGCCATGAGAAGGCCGAAAAGCAACTTCTGCACACCAGAGTACCTTGACCTAGCCCCCTGTAGAAGGGAACTGACAAAATAAACTGGGCGCTGCACCATCTTCTTCTGTTTCTCTTCTTGTGGCAGCACAGATCCATCCTTGTCGGGACCAGAGCCTGTCGGGGTAGCCCCCTGCTTGTCGCTGGACTCGCTTGCCGCGGTTAATGGCTCATCATCCGCCTCCCTCTCCGCTACTAACGCAGCACTAACCACTTGATTGGTTGCCGCTAGATACAGCAGCAACTTCTCTTGTGGTTTACGTGCGACAAGTATTGGGGTGGAGGACAGGTATCTCTTCAAGTCCTGTAGCGCAGCCTCCGCTTCCGGAGTCCATTTCATTGGACCTGCCTTTTTCAAAATTTTGAAAAATGGCAGGGCGCGCTCAGCAGACTTAGAGATGAACCTACTGAGAGCAGCAACGCAGCCGGCAAGCCTTCGCACATCCTTGACGCGCTTCGGTGCTTTGATCTGCTCAATGGCTTTGATCTTGTCAGGATTGGCTTCAATCCCCCTCTGGGACACAAAGAACCCGAGAAGCTTGCGCAGATTTGCAAAGGTTTCGTCCAAATCTTGGATCAAAGTTTCTTTGTCCTTACTCTTGACCACTATGTCATCCATGTAAGCTTCTACATTTCTATGCAACTGTGGCTCAAAAGCATGACTGACTACTCTTGCGAATGTTGAACCAGCATTCTTTAGTCCGAAAGGCATCCGTAGAAAGCAGTACGTGCCACATGGAGTAATGAATGCGGTTTTCTCTTCGTCCTCTTCTACCATGAAGATCTGATGATATCCTGAGTATGCATCAAGAAATGAAAGCAAATCACATCCTGCCGTGGAGTCGACAATCTGGTCAATGCACGGCAAGGGAAATGGATCTTTGGGACAAGCTTTATTAACATCAGTGAAGTCAATACAAAGCCTCCACTTCCCGTTCGCCTTGCGCACGACTACTGGATTGGCTAACCACGTTGGATGGAGTACTCCTCGGACAAGGCCTGCTGCTTCCAACTTCTTGATCTCTTCTGCAATGAATTCTTGTCGCTCTACTTCTTGTTTCCTTACTCTCTGCTTGACGGGCCGCGCATGAGGACAAACGGCAAGGTGGTGCTCAATTACTTTCCTGGGAACGCCGGGGATGTCAGATGGTTGCCACGCAAACACATTGACATTTTCCCGCAGGAAAGCAACGAGCGCGCTTTCCTATTTAGGGTCAAGCATGGCACTGATGGTGAAGGTACCACCAGTGCCGTCCTCCTTGGCGGCCACTTTCTTGGTCTCTGGTGAAGCTGTCTTTGCCTTCTTGCACTTGCCAGTGGAGCTCAATGGTGCGTCCTCGACGGTAGCGCAGCACTCCGAAGAGGTGCGCTTGCCGGAGTGGGCATCAGAGCTACTCTTGCCAGACTTGGTCTTCTTCTCCCCCCCGGGAGCTTCAGCGGCAAGTGGTTTGCGTTCTGCGGCAGCTGCTGCTTCCCGGTAGATCTTGTTGGTACAGATAAGGGCATCTTTCTTGTTGCCAGGGACAGAAATGACACTTATTGGACCGGGCATCTTGAGCACGTTGTAAGCATAATGAGAACTGCCATGAACTTGGCGAGCGCTGGACGGCCAAGTATCCCATTATAGGGCAATGGGAAATCAACAACGTCAAAGGTGACCTTCTCTGTCCTAAAGTTCAGCTCGCTGTCAAATGTCACTGGCAGTGTGATCTTCCCCTTCGGCTTGCTCCTTCCCGGATTGATTCCTTGGAAAGTACCAGTCTCTTCGAGCTCGCTGTCGGGGATCTGGAGCTTCTTGAGCACCGCGGAAGAGATCAGATTCAAGCCGGCCCCGCCGTCAACCAGCATCTTCGTGACCTTGAGGTTGCGGATGGTTGGCGAAACCAACATCGGCAAGCACCCGACCGCGGTTATGCGATCAGGGTGATCCTCAACATCAAAGATGATGGGCGTGCTGGACCACTTCAGAGGCTTGCGCGATTCAACTGACGGTTCTGCTGCATTAACTTCCCGCACCCATTGTTTGAGCTGACGATGCGAAGTATGCAGAGAAGCACCGCCGTCGACGCACAAAACCTCCGTTGCCTTCTGAAACTCCTGATCGTCGGTCTCATCCTCATCCATCTCTTCATCTTCATCTTCGTCTTCGTCCTTGTCGCGGCCGCGGGGAGGTCTGTCTCCTTGCCGCTGTTTGGCCTTGCCGCGGCACCCTCCCCGGGCGGGACGCTTCTTGCCGGATCCTCCTCCACCTTCTTGGGCTTTCTCCTTGCCGCGGCACTCGTACTCAGCTTTCTGCAGCTCAACGAGCTGCTCAACCTTCTTGCAGGCCTGGAGATCATGGCCCTTGGTGCGGTGGATCTTGCAGTACTGCTTGACGGAGCCGTCCTGCTTGTCGGTGGCCACCACAGCCTCGCCGGAGTCACCAACTTTGGCCTTTTCGGCGCCACCTCCCTTGCCGGACTGCTCGACAACTAGCACATCCTTAGCCTTCCTCTTTCTGTTATTCCGCCTCCAGTTCTTCTTTGCCAGGGGGGCATCCTCACTATCAGATCCCTCTGCTCCTGCGTTCTCTCCGGGGAGTTTCCTCCCCTCCTCAGCACGTGCACACTTGTCGGCCAGAGCATAGAGCTCGCTGACATCTCTGATTTTGCACATCGCTATCTCCTCCCTCATCCTGCGATTACGCACGTTCTGATGGAATGCGCTGATAACCGCGGCGGGGTGGACGTCTGGGATGTTGCGTTGCACCTGGCTGAATCTCTGTATGAACTTGCGCAGGGGTTCTCCTTCCTTCTGGGCGAGCAGATGAAGATCGCTTTCCTGGCCATGGGGCTTGTGGCCGCCTGTGAAGGCGCCGACAAACTGATGGCACAGATCCGCCCATGAGGAGATGGAGTTGTCTGGCAAGTGCATGAGCCAAGATCTGACATTGGGCTTGAGCACCAACGGGAAGTAGTTGGCGAGGATCTTCTCGTTGCGCCCCCCGGCAGCCTGCACCGCGATGGTGTAGATGCTGAGGAACTCCGACGGATGTATCCTGCCATCGTACTTCTCGGGTACGTCTGGCTTGAAGTTCTTGGTCCTGGGCCACTGGACCTGCCGCAGCTCACTAGTGAACGCAGGGCAACCTACCGCGTACGGCAAGTCACCTGGTTCCCCTGGCGCATGCATATCAACAGTGGGCCCAGCGCGCTGGTCTGACTGACGCCGCGCTTCTCTTCGACGCTCAATGCAAGTACGAGCGTCTTCTTGTCGTCGTTCTTCGAGAACTTGGCGCTGATCACGACGAGCTCGCGGGTCCGATGACGCGGTGGAGTCGGTGTCGAGGTTAGCCCGGCGAGTCGGTGATCTTGGCCTTCGGGGCGGGGAGTGCACGGTGGTGGCACCCCCACCAGTCTTGTCGCCATCGGCTTGCGCCTATGCGTCTTGCCGGGGCTTCGACGTGCTCGGTTGCCGGGGCTTGTCGCCGTTGGCGAAGCCGATGAGGCTCTAGATGGTGATCCTCTAGTCGTCGATCTTTTCCGGCGCTGGAGGGTAGTCTAGTAGCAGTTGGGCTCGAGCCAACGCTTCTTCTGGAGTTTTTGGCGGCGGGGGCGAACGACGCGAGGAGCGTGATATGCTCAAACTTCTAATAGTGTTAGAAGGAGCAACATCTCGTCCAGGCGACTGTGCCGCGCTCGCGCCAACATGCTGGCGTGTATGTTGGCCTTGAGCGTCCCGCGATCCACCATCTTGGCCTTGTTCTAACGCGAGCACGGTGCTAGGAGCACCATGGCGTTGTCGATCCCGCGCCTTGTGAGAGGGGCGCGGCGCATGTACGGACGTCGAAGTTTGCGGGGCCTTGTCCTTGGATCTGGTGACGATGTGAGTCCCCCCGTCGGCGCCCGTTCCTCCGCCGGCGTCTACCCCACCGCCCGTTTGCTCCTGTGGCGGCAGGATCGACGCAGACGGACCAACCACCTCCGAAGCCTTCTTCTTCGGCGGCATGTCGATGAAGATGTTGATGTAGCGCGCGTGAGCACTGGATCAGGTTCGCACAACCTCGACACCCCCTACCTGGGGCGCCAAAGATGTCGTGGGAAACGAGCACCTATGGGGCAGGGCCCCTTTTCGGTCCGGCAGGGAGCGGAGGGCGCACGAAGAGCAGATCGAGGTGGAACACGCGAGGGATTTTACCCAGCTTCGGAGCTCTCCGGAGAGATAAAACTCCTACTGCTGCTTTGTTTTTCTATTCTGTTCTTGCTCGAGAGCGTGGGTGTGTTGTAGTTTCGAATGAGTCGAACCTCTTCTACGTGCGCATGGGCCTCCTTTTATAGGCTAAAGGGGTCACTGACAGGTGGCAACGCAGAGAGGGGTAAAAAAGTAAAACGAGGGGTTGGTACAACCGCTATCTACAGTGCCCCCTACCTAACTCTGACGGCAGGGGACAAGGGCATTTAATGCCCGTCTAGTCGCCCAAATAGTGCAGGAAACGACCGTTAGGGGTGCCACCGATCGCCACGATGGCCTTCTCATCATCTCCACTTGCCACCTCGCACCGCTTGGCTGCACAGCTACCCGCCACGTGCGCCAGGAAAGATCCTGCGGTGACACGTCGTCAGATGCGCTGGAGCGTGGGCGCAGAGTGGTGGCTTCGCCGCGGCAAGCGCCTTGCCGCGGTCGTTGTCTTGTCGCACCCGCAAGCTTGTCGCTCGCCGGGTCATGCCGGGACGCGCGGCGCGTCGCGGCAAGTCTCTTGAAATGCCTTGGTTGGCCCTCCCAGCAAGCTCCTCTTGCCGGGGCCTTGTCCTTCCCGGCAAGCTCCTCTTGCCGGGGCCTTGTCTTCTCAGTTAAACACTTTGTTCTTGAATGGCACAAATAGGAATGGCGGAGGATCTTGGCGGACGCCCGGCAAGCCTTGTCGCGGGACGCTGCCGCTGCCCGTGCACAAGTTCGGGATACTAAGGTACCCCTACTTTAGTACACCGACAGGCAAACTGCAGGGCCACAACGGGGCAACTCGAGGGCTGGTTTTACTCGTAGGCTGACCTATCCGTTGTGCCCTGAGAATGAGATATGTGCAGCTCCTATCGGGATTTGTCGGCACATCTGGTGGCTTTGCTGGTCTTGTTTTACCATTGTCAAAATGTCTTGTGAACCGGGATTCCGAGACTGATCAGGTCTTCCCGGGAGAAGGTATATCCTTCGTTGACCGTGAGAGCTTATGATGGGCTAAGTTGGGACACCCCTGCAGGGTATTGTCTTTCGAAAGTCGTGCCCGCAGTTATGAGGCAGATGGGAATTTGTTAATGTCCAGTTGTAGAGAACTTGACACTTGACTTCATTAAAATGCATCAACCGTGTGTGTAGCCGTGATGGTCTCTTCTCGGCGGAGTCCGGGAAGTGAACATGGTTTGGGTTATGTATGAACGTAAGTAGTTTCGGGATCACTTCTTGATCGCTTCTAGCTTCTTGACCGATGCGTTGCTTCTCTTCTCGCTCTCACTTGCGTATGTTAGCCACCATATATGCTTAGTGCTTGCTGCAGTTCCACCATATTACCCCTTTTTCCTACCCATGAGCTTAAATAGTCTTGATCTCGTGGGTGTGAGATTGCTGAGTCCTCGTGACTCACAGATTCTACCAAAACAGATGCAGGTGCCGAGGTTACCAGCGCAACTGGCGCAACCGAGCTCAAGTGGGAGTTTGACGAGGACCTTGGTCGTTACTATGTTTTGTTTCCAGATGATCAGTAGCGGAGCCCAGTTGGGACGATCGGGGATCTAGCATTTGGGGTTATCTTCTTTTCATTTGGGTTTGACCGTAGTCGGTCTGTGAGTGTATTTTGAATGATGTATGATCTTATTTATGCATTGTGTGAAGTGGCGATTGTAAGCCAACTCTCTTTATCCCATTCTTGTTCATTACATGGGATTGTGTGAAGATGACCCTTCTTGCAAAAACCACCATGCGGTTATGCCTCTAAGTCGTGCTTCGACACGTGGGAGATATAGCCGCATCGTGGGTGTTACAAGTTAGTAATCAGAGCCATCCCCGACTTAGGAGCCCCCTGCTTGATTGTTTACTGGCGTTGTGAGTCTAGAACAAAAAAATGTTTTGAGTCTTAGGATTATATATATCGGAGAGTAGGATTCTTTTTACTCCTCAGTCCCTTCATCGCTCTGGTGAGGTCTCTTGACGTAGAAGTTTTGACTCTCCTCTCCTCAGATTTCACTAAAAAAGAATTTAGGATCACGCGGGTATCTTGGAATCGTTCCGATGGTTTTGTGACGAGAACATTGTTCTTGGTGCCTCCTGACATTTAGGGGTTGTGGCAGTGTCCTGGGGAGTTGAGCTCCGAGGTGTTGTCATCACAATTTTATCGTTGCAGTCCTGGAATACCTGAGTTTTGCCGACATCAAAAATCTCTTTTATGCAGTTGTTGGTGAGATAACCTCGACGTCACCCAGTACTGGGGAGTTCGGGAGTATTGCCATAACTCGTATAACGGATGCTTTTCGAAGGTTGAGGTACACAATTTCCGAAGGTTTCTTGGTTATGTGTTGACGGATGGATACAGCTGGATGTAGGGATTGTTAGTTTGGGAGAGATATATTGCTTCCCCTGTATCCCGAACACATGATTGCATAACCGGAAAGTTTCGGGAGTTTATAGGTGGGATTCAAGTAGCTCTAGCATTTCTTCCCGCAGATATTTGTTTTGTGATTGGGTAATCCTTACCACTTATTTGTTCCAGTTGTACCTTGTTTATTTCATTCATCAGTATCTTATTAAGTGGCTTCTCACCTTAATGGACGTGTGATGTTAGCTTTGGAATTCATTCATTCATCCTTGTTCGAATGTTTATTGTGAAGACTATATGTTGCAATTTCTATCCGTTGATTCAACTTGTCTATCTATCTATCAAGATGCTAACGGATGTCACCCTCTTCAGGATGGCTCCGCCAACGCGTCAGAATCCGGAACACAATGATGGGAGTCAGGCGAACCCTCCACCTCCACCTCCGCCTCCGGAGGCATGGCAAGCTTTGATGGCAACCACAAACGCCAACGCTCAGTTGTTGATTCAGCTAATGCAAGGGCGCAACCAAGGCCAAGGAAACCAAGGGAATCAAGGTCAAGGGCAGTTCAACCATCAGCCTCAGTTTCCTACCCTCAACCAGTTCTTTGCAAATCAGCTAAAGTCTTTCAGTTACTATGCCGAGGCCACAGACGCCGACGATTGGCTCATGGATATCAACAAGCATTTTGAATGCAGCAATGTCGGGCCTGGGGACTACGTCAAGTAAGCTTCTTTTCAGCTCAAGGACCAAGCAGCTGATTGGTTCCAGCAATACAAGGATTCCAGAGGAGGTCGAGTGATTACTTGGACTGATTTCTGTCGGGACTTTAAAGCTCACCACATTCCTACCAGTGTTATTGAGAGTAAGCGTGAGGAGTTCTGCAATCTCAAGCAAGGCAACATGTCTGTGTACGAATACAACAAACAGTTTCAGAAACTTGCTCCCTTTGCTAAACAAGACGTTCCTGATGAGAAGATTATGATTTATCAATTCAGAGGTGGCCTTAGAGAGGATCTGCAGTTAGCTCTCGTTCTTGTTGAGCCTACTCAGTTTGATCAATTCTACAATATGGCCCTCAAGCAAGAAGGTGCTCAGCTCAAGTGTGAGGCTTCTAAGAAGATAATCAGGGATGCAATTTAGTCTTCTTCTTCCTCACAAGTGGCAGCTAAGCAGCAGAAGTTCTACCTTCCTCCTCCTCCATTTCGTCAGCCCTACCAGGAGAAGAACTCAGGTGGTCGTGGATCTTCCCACCCAACCAACCCAGGCTATCAGAACAAGTCAAATTCTCAAGCTCCAAGGTCAAATGCTCTGTATCATCGTCTGCTCTCAGAAGTGACTTGCAACAAGTGCCAGCAGAAAGGTCACTACGCGAACAAGTGCTTCAAGCAAAGGCGCCTTCCTCCTCCTCCTCCTGTGAGGTCTTCAAGCAATGCAGTGGTCAAGCATAATCCAAAGTCTGCAAAGGTGAACATGATGAATGCAGCGCAAGCAGAGGATTCTTCTGACGTGATAATGGGTAATCTCTCAGTTAATGATATTCCTGCAAAAGTTTTATTTGATACCGGTGCATCACATTGTTTCATGTCAACACCGTTCTTTACCAAGCATGATTTCACTTCAGAATATTTGGATAGAACTCTAGCAATTGTTTCCCTAGGCAAGCACATGAGTTCTCGTTTGATGGTTCCAAATGTTGGTATCAAGATGGGCGACTATAAATTTCCGTCTTCTCCAGTTGTTCTTGGCGACTCTGATATTGATGTAATTCTCGGGATGGACTGGCTTTCTAAGCACAAGGCTCAACTTGATTGTGCTGCCAGGGAGATTCAATAGACACACTCTTTTGAGGATGTTATCATCTATGCCGCTCATGATAAAACCATTCGGTTGTTTTCTCTCAATGAGAAGGGCGAGTTGGATGCTATCTCTCAGATTCCAGTCGTTTGTGAGTACCAAGATGTCTTTCCAGAAGAGCTTTCGGGTATGCCTCCGCATCGGCCAGTTGAATTTGTTATCGATCTTGAGCCTGGCACTGAACCCGTTTGCAAGCATCCTTACAAGCTTGGACCCAAGGAGCTGAAGGAATTGAAGAAACATCTCGATGAACATGAGCGTCTGGGTTTGATCAGACCGAGTTCATCTCCTTGGGGTTGTGGAGTTCTTTTTGTCTAGAAGAAGGATGGCACAGACCGACTGTGCATCGATTACTGTCCATTGAACAAGAAGACAATCAAGAACAAGTATCCACTTCCCAACATCAATGAGCTTTTCGAGCAACTCAAAGGTGCTAAAGTATTCTCCAAGCTTGACCTTCGTACGGGTTATCATCAGATTCGCATTCATGAAAAAGATATTCCCAAGACAGCATTTGGAACAAGCTTTGGTTCTTATGAATATACTGTCATGTCTTTCGGCCTTGTCAATGCTCCTCCAACGTTCTCTCGCATGATGAACTTTATCTTCAACCCCTACACAAATGAATCCGTCTTGGTGTATCTCGATGATATCCTGGTCTTCTCTAAGAATAAGAAGGATCATGCCAAACATTTGCGATTGGTCCTCGACAAGCTCAGAGAGTATCAATTCTATGCGAAGTTTTCCAAATGTGAGTTCTGGCTTGATGAAGTTCTTTATCTTGGTCACATCATCTCCGCCAAGGGCATTGCTGTTAATCCCGCGAAGGTGTCTGCAGTTGTGAATTGGGAACCTCCTCAGAATGTCAAGCTGCTCCGCAGTTTTCTTGGTCTTGCAAGCTATTGCCGAAGATTCGTTGAGAATTTCTCTAAGATTGCAAAGCCTCTTTCCAACTTACTCCAGAAGCATGTCAAATATGTCTGGACGCCTGAGTATGATGTTGCTTTCAACACCCTCAAAGAGAAGCTAGTCACAGCTCCTGTCTTGACTCCTCCTGATGAATCCAAGCCATTCGAAGTTTTCTGTGATGCTTCTCTTCAAGGTCTCGGTGCTGTGTTAATGCAGGAGAAGAAAGTTGTGGCCTATACCTCTCATCAGTTGAAGCCCAATGAGAAGAACTACCCCACTCACGATATCGAGTTGGCGGCAGTTGTCCATGCATTGATAACATGGAGACATCTCTTGTTGGGAAGGAAAGTGGACATTTTCACCGATCACAAGAGCCTCAAGTATATCTTCACTCAACCCAACCTCAACCTCAGGCAAACTCGATGGGTCGAAATGATTCAAGAGTACAATCCAAGTATTGAATATACTCCTGGCAAGGCGAATGTGATTGCAGATGCTTTGAGCAGAAAGGCTTATTGCAACAGCTTAATTCTCAAGCCCTTCCAACCGGATCTTTGTGAAGCTTTTCGCAAGCTGAATCTTCAAGTTGTTCCTCAAGGCTTTCTTGCCAACCTCATAGTCTCTCCTACTTTGGAAGATCAAATTCGTGAGGCACAACTCCTGAATACCATGGTGAAAAAGGTGAAACGTGGTAGCGACAAGGGCATTTCCAAGTACAAGTGCTATCGCTTGGATGACACAGATACTCTTTTCTTTCAGGATCGAATTGTGGTTCCCAAAGGCGATCTGAGAAAAGTCATCATGAATGAAGCACACAATTCTCTTCTATCCATTCATCCTGGAAGTACGAAGATGTACCATGACCTCAAGCAGTCGTATTGGTGGACTCGAATGAAGCGAGAAATTTCTCAATTCGTGAATGAATGTGATGTCTGCAGAAGGGTGAAAGCAGAACACCAAAGACCAGCTGGTCTCCTCCAACCTCTTCCTATTCCAAAATGGAAGTTTGATCATATCGAGATGGACTTCGTGACTGGATTTCCTAAGTCCAAGCATGGAAATGATGCTATCTTCGTTGTCACTGACAAGCTTACTAAAGTGGCTCATTTCCTTCCTATCAAAGAATCTATCACAGCAGCTCAGCAGGCAGGGCTATACACCTCTAGAATTGTCTCCTTGCAGGGCATTCCGCAATTGATCTCTTCAGACCACGGAAGCATTTTCACTTCAAAGTTCTGGGACTCCTTTCAGAAGGCCATGGGCACCAACATTCGTTTCAGCACAGCTTTCCATCCTCAAACAAGTGGCCAAGTCGAGCAAGTCAATCAAATTCCTGAAAGTGAAGTGGTCACACCATTCCAACCGAGAAGCCACCTGGGAGCGCGAGGATCACCTCCATTCCGAATATCCGGAGTTCTTTCAGTCCTAGATCTCGGGACGAGATCCTCTTGTAGTGCTGGAGTGTTGTAACACCCCGGACGTAACTTCCCATATTTGTAACTCCAACTCTTGCCATTTTCGGCTATGTGTTATGATATTCCCTCCGTGGTTGGGTTTTGTCCTTTGTTTTGCATTTTATTCATGTCATGCATCTCATCTCATGTCATCATCATTTAGTGCATATTCATCTCATGCTATCCTTGTCATATTGCATTTTATTCTTACTATGTCATGGCATCATGGTCATTGTGTGGTGGTTTTGCCTCTTGTCTTTTACATGCTCAACATATGCCTTGAGGTGCTCTTAATGATGTTCGATGCATCATCACCTTCTCCTTCCCTCTACTTCCTTCTTTTGGCAAGTGCCACATTCCCTCCTCTCTTTTAATGTTCATCTTGTCCTCATAATTCAAGCATCGTGTCACTTAACTCTCTGCCAAGTTTCACCTATTTTGGAGTTGTTTTTGTTAGGTTCAAAAATGCTTCAAGTTGGAATTATATTCAAACTTGTTTTATTTTTCTGCCTCTAAAAATATCAAAAGCAATTTTGTAAAATGGTGCAATATTCCAGGAATTTGGGGATATTTTTATATCTGCCAAATGCCTCTCCTATCCCCCTGGTCTTTTATTTTCTCTTTCACCTGTTTATTTAAATGAACAGAGAGTTTTAAAAGGGAGAAGGACATGGGCCACTTCTCCCCAGCCCAATTTGGGCGCCCCAGGCGCAGCGGCCAGCAGCAGCAGCTCCAGCACGGGCAGCCGCCACCAGCGCTCGCCCTCCTCCTCTTTTTCCACATAGGCACCTCGCGGTCCCACCTGCCAGCGACCCTCTCCTCCTTTCTTCTTCCCTCAGTCCACATCTCTCTCTCTCTCTCACGCTCACGGGAAGAGGCACTTGGCCACGAGGGCAGCCCCGACCTTCGCATCTCTCCTGCCTATTTAACCCCTCACACGTTGCCCTAGGGTTTCCCCTTCCTCTCCTCCTTCCCTCCTCGTGCCGCCACACCTCCTCCTCGCCTCGCTCGCGCGTGGACGCCGCGACCACGAGACATGGCTGGCTTGGCCAAGGTCTCACCGGTGGTGTAGCAGCCCCCCTTCGGCTTAGTTCACGACGTCCACGAGCATCTACGCACCGCACTAGTTCCATTCCGAAGCCAAGCAACGCCCAAGGACACTGTCCACGACGTCACCTTCTTCCTCTTCTTCACGGACAGCAAGACCGGCAAGTTCATCGACTCGCCGCCGTCACTCCGTCACGTCCCCTGGCCCAATGTCATGTCCTAGAGTAAGGGGGTATATCCACCTTCCTCCCTGACGAGTCCCTGTTCATCTAGCTCCCTGTAGTCGTCGTTCTCGGCACGCCAAGTCCCATGCTCCCAGTGCTCTACGCGAGCCAGAGCACGCACCCTCACGATCTAGCTCAGATTTGTGCATCCCCATATGTTTTACTTCGGGCAAACCATGTCCTAGGGCAAGCCCCATGTGGATTTCGGTGGTTTGCACCAATTTCATGCACCTAGGGGGTCTAGGGATCAGATCCCGAAGCCCACCACAATTCTGTATATTTCTGTCAGTTTTCTGAGAAGCTGCTAAGTCTGAGAATCTGTAACTTTTGCCCTGTTCACCGCATCGTAACTCCGTCATCGTAGCTCCGTTTCATGCGCATGATATATCAAAGTGTTCATCAGGATGTTCTCTTCATTTTGTTCCATTGGGCCATGTTCATTTGAGGTCATCTAGATGCCTTAATCTCTGATGCAAGAGTGCTATATGATGTTAGTTTCTGATTCTTAACAGAATGTTTGCATTTGTCATTTTTGCTACATTTATTGTGTGCATCTTATGGGCATGAGCTCTACAGGTGTTTTGTTCTATGCCATGCCATCTTTACAGAGGTGCTTACCATGTATTTTTGTGAGTTATGTGGTGACTAGAACAAGCATGCAAACTAGGCTTCGTGATGTTGCTGATTTCAGTCCCTATTCTGCTGTTATTTTTATGCCATGTAAACTTGATGCTACAGGGGATCCATGCATATTTTGAGATACTTCAGTAAGGATGTTTTGAACATATGGTTATGCTCTATCCATCCATGCCCCTGTTTGAAATTATGGGGTAGTCTAGCATGTCGTTTTCTTGCTCTACTTTTGCTATAAAATGTTTCCTAGCAGATTGTTTACATATTCAATTTTGCCAAGGTTGTTGTAGTTGATCCTTTCATGCTATAAACTTGTTCCTGCCATGTTTAGTTTCATAAACATGTATTCTTGTCGGTGCTATGCTTATCTTGTTATGCAATGACTTGTGGTGACTGAATCGAGCTCATAAAGATGCCTTCATAATGTTGTTAATGCCATGCTCTGTTTCCTGAATCTGTTAACGAAACTTGCTATGTTTACATGGGTGTAATCATATCTTCTGATCCTTTTTGGCTCATGGTCAGTAAAGGACTTTTGTTCTATGCTTTGAGTTGAATCATGTCGTGCCTTGTTTTTCTATTATAATTTCCTGTAGCATGTTAATTGCTTGCTCTGAACATTGCTACCTGATGTTGTTTATGCCATGTCCAAGCTGATATCTTTTGCACTTCTGCCATGCTTGTTTGAACCTGCTATTGTGTGAATTAGCCGTAGCTCAGTGTACCTCTTTTGTCAAGCATCTCTTGTAGATCACTGCCATGTGCTTTGTTGATAAGTTGAGGTGCTGTAGCCTAGTTTCTTGATGTATTCTAAGTGCTATCATGCTGTTAATCGCAGAATTGTGTCATTCTTGTTTTGCTTGCCATTTGCAAACCGTGCATCCGTTTCCGGCGATCTTTATATCGATTTCAACCGAAATCACCTCATCTTGCCAGCGGCATGCTTGGTTTGCCAAGGTGATGCCTTGTTCATCATTTTTCCTTCCGGAGCCCGCATAAGCATTGCATAGCACATCTCGCATATCATGCCATGTATTGCATCATGTTGCTTGTGCATTGCACCGTGATTTATTTTGGTTCCATTGCTTGTGTTCTTGCTTTGGGTAGAGCTGGGAGATGAGTACGTGAATGAGGAACCTGTTGAGTACGCTAACGAGGATCAAGCTGTCGACAACTCTGAGAACTTTGCAGGAAAGATGACCATACCTTCGAAATCACTTCTATCTTTGCTTTGCTAGTTGCACGCTCTATCGTTAAGTTTGATCTACCTGCCATTGTTTATCATGCCTCCCATACTGCCATGTCAAGCCTCTAACCATCCTGTCCTAGCAAACCGTTGTTTGGCTATGTCACCGCTTTTGCTCCGCCCCTCTTATAGTGTTGCTAGTTGCAGGTGAAGATGAAGTTTGTTCCTGGTCGGAACATGGATATTTTGGGATGTCACAATATCTCTTGTTTAATTAATGTAGCTTATATACTTGGTAAAGGGTGGAAGGCTCGGCCTTATGCCTGGTGTCTTGTTCCACTCTTGCTGCCCTAGTTTCCGTCATACCGGTGTTATGTTCCTTGATTTTGCGTTCCTTACGCGGTTGGGTGATTTATGGGACCCCCTTGACAATTCGCTTTGAATAAAACTCCTACAGCAAGGCCCAACCTTGGTTTTACCATTTCCCACCTAAGCCTTTTCCCTTGGGTTTTTGCGAGCCCGAGGGTCATCTTTATTTTAACCCCCCCCCCCCCCCCCGGGCCAGTGCTCCTTCGAGTGTTGGTCCGAAATGGGCAAACTGCGGGGCCACCACGGGGCAACTCGAGGGCTGGTTTTACTCGTAGGCTGACCTATCCGTTGTGCCCTGAGAACGAGATATGTGCAGCTCCTATCGGGATTTGTCGGCACATCGGGCGGCTTTGCTGGTCTTGTTTTACCATTGTTGAAATGTCTTGCGAACCGGGATTCCGAGACTGATCAGGTCTTCCCGGGAGAAGGTATATCCTTCATTGACCGTGAGAGCTTATGATGGGCTAAGTTGGGACACCCCTGTAGGGTATTATCTTTCGAAAGCCGTGCCCGCGGTTATGAGGCAGATGGGAATTTGTTAATGTCCGGTTGTAGAGAACTTGACACTTGACTTCATTAAAATGCATCAACCGTGTGTGTAGCCGTGATGGTCTTTTCTCGGCGGAGTCCGGGAAGTGAACACGGTTTGGGTTATGTATGAACGTAAGTAGTTTCGGGATCACTTCTTGATCGCTTCTAGCTTCTCGACTGATGCGTTGCTTCTCTTCTCGCTCTCACTTGCGTATGTTAGCCACCATATATGCTTAGTGCTTGCTGCAGTTCCACCATATTACCCCTTTTTCCTACCCATGAGCTTAAATAGTCTTGATCTCGCGGGTGTGAGATTGCTGAGTCCTTGTGACTCACAGATTCTACCAAAACAGATGCAGGTGCCGAGGATACCAGCGCAACTGGCGCAACCGAGCTCAAGTGGGAGTTTGACGAGGACCTTGGTCGTTACTATGTTTTGTTTCCAGATGATCAGTAGCGGAGCCCAGTTGGGACGATCGGGGATCTGGCATTTGGGGTTAGCTTCTTTTCATTTGGGTTTGACCGTAGTCGGTCTATGAGTGTATTTTGAATGATGTATGATCTTATATATGCATTGTGTGAAGTGGCGATTGTAAGCTAACTCTCTTCATCCCATTCTTGTTCATTACATGGGATTATGTGAAGATGACCCTTCTTGCGACAAAACCACCATGCGGTTATGCCTCTAAGTCGTGCTTCGACACGTGGGAGATATAGCCGCATCGTGGGTGTTACAAGTTGGTAATCAGAGCCATCCCCGACTTAGGAGCCCCCTGCTTGATTGTTTGCTAGCGTTGTGAGTCTAGAACAAAAAATGTTTTGAGTCTTTGGATTATATATATCGGAGAGTAGGATTCTTTTTACTCCTCAGTCCCTTCGTCGCTCTGGTGAGGTCTCCTGACGTAGAAGTTTTGACTCTCCTCTCCTCAGATTTCACTAAAAAAAATTTGGATCACGCGGGTATCTTGGAATCGTTCTGATGGTTTTGTGATGAGAACATTGTTCTTGGTGCCTCCTGACATTTAGGGGTTGTGGCAGTGTCCCGGGGAGTTGAGCTCCGAGGTGTTGTCGTCACAATTTTATCGTTGCAGTTCTGGAATACCTGAGTTTTGCCGACATCGAAAATCTCTTTTATGCAGTTGTTGGTGAGATAACCTCGACGTCACCCAGTACTGGGGAGTTCGGGAGTATTGCCATAACTCGTATAACGGATGCTTTTCGAAGGTTGAGGTACACGATTTCCAAAGGTTTCTTGGTTATGTGTTGACGGATGGATACAGCTGGATGTAGGGATTGTTAGTTTGGGTGAGATATATTGCTTCCCCTGTATCCCCAACACCTGATTGCATAACCGGAAAGTTTCGGGAGTTTATAGGTGGGATTCAAGTAGCTCTAGCATTTCTTCCCGCAAATATTTGTTTTGTGATTAGGTAATCCTTACCACTTATTTGTTCCAGTTGTACCTTGTTTATTTCATTCATCAATATCTTATCAAGTGGCTTCTCACCTTAATGGACGTGTGATGTTAGCTTTGGAATTCATTCGTTCATCCTTGTTCGAATGTTTATTGTGAACACTATATGTTGCAATTTCTATCCGTTGATTCAACTTGTCTATCTGTCTATCAAGATGCTAACAGATGTCACCCTCTTCAGGATGGCTCCGCCAACGCGTCAGAATCCGGAATGCAATGATGGGAGTCAGGCGAACCCTCCACCTCCACCTCCGCCTCCGGAGGCATGGCAAGCTTTGATGGCAACCACAAACGCCAACGCTCAGTTGTTGATTCAGCTGATGCAAGAGCGCAACCAAGGCCAAGGCAACCAAGGGAATCAAGGTCAAGGGCAGTTCAACCATCAGCCTCAGCTTCCTACCCTCAACCAGTTCCTTGCAAATCAGCCGAAGTCTTTCAGTTACTATGCCAAGGCCACAGACGCCGACAATTGGCTCGTGGATATCAACAAGCATTTTGAATGAAGCAATGTCAGGCCTGAGGACTACGTCAAGTTCACTTCTTTTCAGCTCAAGGACCAAGCAGTTGATTGGTTCCAGCGATACAAGTATTCCAGAGGAGGTCGAGTGATTACTTGGACTGGTTTCTGTAGGGACTTTAAAGCTCACCACATTCCTACCAGTGTTGTTGAGAGTAAGCGTGAGGAGTTCCGCAATCTCAAGCAAGGCAACATGTCTGTGTACGAATACAACAAGCAGTTTCAGAAACTTGCTCGCTTTGCTAAACAAGACGTTCCTGATGAGAAGAGTATGATTTATCAATTCAGAGGTGGCCTTAGAGAGGATCTGCAGTTAGCTCTCGTTCTTGTTGAGCCTACTCAGTTTGATCAATTCTACAATATGGCCCTCAAGCAAGAAGGTGCTCAGCTCAAGTGTGAGGCTTCTAAGAAGAGAATCAGGGATGCAGTTTAGTCTTCTTCTTTCTCACAAGTGGCAGATAAGCAGCAAAAGTTCTACCTTCCTCCTCCTCCATTTCGTCAGCCCTACCAGGAGAAGAACTCAGGTGGTCGTGGATCTTCCCACCCACCCAACCCAGGCTATCAGAACAAGTCAAACTCTCAAGCTCCAAGGTCAAATGCTCCGTATCATCGTCCGCTCTCAGAAGTGACTTCCAACAAGTGCCAGCAGAAAGATCACTACGCGAACAAGTGCTTCAACCAAAGGCGCCTTCCTCCTCCTCCTCCTGTGAGGTCTTCAAGCAATGCAGTGGTCAAGCATAATCCAAAGTCTGCAAAGGTGAACATGATGAATGCAGCGCAAGAAGAGGATTCTTCTGACGTGATAATAGGTAATCTCTCAGTTAATGATATTCCTGCAAAAGTTTTATTTGATACCGGTGCATCGCATTGTTTCATGTCAACACCGTTCTTTACCAAGCATGATTTCACTTCAGAATATTTGGATAGAACTCTAGCAATTGTTTCCCCGGGCAAGCACATGAGTTCTCGTTTGATGGTTCCAAATGTTGGTATCAAGATGGGCGACTATAAATTTCTGTCTTCTCCAGTTGTTCTTGGCGACTCTGATATTGATCTAATTCGCGGGATGGACTGGCTTTCTAAGCACAAGGCTCAACTTGATTGTGCTGCCAGGGAGATTCAATTGACACACTCTTCTGAGGATGTTATCATCTATGCCGCTCGTGATGAAACCATTCGGTTGTTTTCTCTCAATGAGAAGGGCGAGTTGGATGCTATCTCTCAGATTCCAGTCGTTTGTGAGTACCAAGATGTCTTTCCAGAAGAGCCACCGGGTATGCCTCCGCATCGGCCAGTTGAATTTGTTATCGATCTTGAGCCTCGCACTAAACCCGTTTGCAAGCGTCCTTACAAGCTTCGACCCAAGGAGCTGAAGGAATTGAAGAAACAGCTCGATGAACATGAGCGTCTGGGTTTGATCAGACCGAGTTCATCTCCATGGGGTTGTGGAGTTCTTTTTGTCCAGAAGAAGGATGGCACGGACCGACTGTGCGTCGATTACCGTCCATTGAACAAGAAGACAATCCAGAACAAGTATCCACTTCCCAACATAAATGAGCTTTTTGAGCAACTCAAAGGTGCTAAAGTATTCTCCAAGCTTGACCTTCGTATGGGTTATCATCAGATTCGCATTCGTGAACAAGATATTCCCAAGACAGCATTCAGAACAAGATTTGGTTCTTATGAATACACTGTCATGTCTTTCGGCCTTGTCAATGCTCCTCCAACGTTCTCTCGCATGATGAACTTTATCTTCAACCCCTACACAAATGAATTCATCTTGGTGTATCTCGATGATACCTTGGTCTTCTCCAAGAATAAGAAGGATCATGCCAAACATTTGCGATTGGTCCTCGACAAGCTCAGAGAGTATCAATTCTATGCGAAGATTTCCAAATGTGAGTTCTGGCTTGATGAAGTTCTTTATCTTGGTCACATCATCTCCGCCAAGGGCATTGCTGTTAATCCCGCGAAGGTGTCTGCAGTTGTGAATTGGGAACCTTCTCAGAATGTCAAGCAGCTCCGCAGTTTTCTTGGTCTTGCAAGCTATTGCCGAAGATTCGTTGAGAATTTCTCTAAGATTGCAAAGCCTCTTTCCAACTTACTCCAGAAGCATGTCAAGTATGTCTGGACGCCTGAGTGTGACGTTGCTTTCAACACCCTCAAAGAGAAGCTAGTCACAGCTCCTGTCTTGACTCCTCCTGATGAATCCAAGCCATTCGAAGTTTTCTGTGATGCTTCTCTTCAAGGTCTCGGTGTTGTGTTAATGCAGGAGAAGAAAGTTGTGTCCTATACCTCTCGTCGGTTGAAGCCCAACGAGATGAACTACCCCACTCACGATCTCGAGTTGGCGACAGTTGTCCATGCATTGATAAAACGGAGACATCTCTTGTTGGGAAGGAAAGTGGACATTTTCACTGATCACAAGAGCCTCAAGTATATCTTCACTCAACCCAACCTCAACCTCATGCAAACTCGATGGGTCGAAATGATTCAAGAGTACAATCCAAGTATTGAATATACTCCTGGCAAGGCGAATGTGATTGCAGATGCTTTGAGCAGAAAGGCTTATTGCAACAGCTTAATTCTCAAGCCCTTCCAACCGGATCTTTGTGAAGCTTTTCGCAAGCTGAATCTTGAAGTTGTTCCTCAAGGCTTTCTTGCCAACCTCATAGTCTCTCCTACTGTGGAAGATCAAATTCGTGAGGCACAACTCCTGGATACCATGGTGAAAAAGGTGAAATGTGGTATCGACAAGGGCATTTCCAAGTACAAGTGCTATCGCTTGGATGACAAAGATACTCTTTTCTTCGAGGATCGAATTGTGGTTCCCAAAGGTGATCTGACAAAAGTCATCATGAATGAGGCACACAATTCCCTTCTATCCATTCATCCTGGAAGTACGAAGATGTACCATGACCTCAAGCAGTCGTATTGGTGGACTCGAATGAAGTGAGAAATTGCTCAATTCGTGAATGAATGTGATGTCTGCAGAAGGGTGAAAGCAGAACACCAAAGACCAGCTGGTCTCCTCCAACCTCTTGCTATTCCAGAATGGAAGTTTGATCATATTGAGATGGACTTTGTGACTGGATTTCCTAAGTCCAAGCATGGAAATGATGCTATCTTCGTTGTCATTGACAAGGTTACTAAAGTGGCTCATTTCCTTCATATCAAAGAATCTATCACAGCAGTCAGCTGGCAGAGCTATACACCTCTAGAATTGTCTCCTTGCACGACATTCCACAATTGATCTCTTCAGACCGCGGAAGCATTTTCACTTCAAAGTTCTGGGACTCCTTTCAGAAGGCCATGGGCACCAACATTCGTTTCAGCACAGCTTTCCATCCTCAAAGAAGTGGCCAAGTTGAGCGAGTCAATCAAATTCTTGAAAGTGAAGTGGTCACACCATTTCGACCGAGAAGCCACCTGGGAGCTCGAGGATCACCTCCGTTCCGAATATCCGGAGTTCTTTCAGTCCTAGATCTCGGGACGAGATACTCTTGTAGTGGTGGAGTGTTGTAACACCCCGGATGTAACTTCCCATATTTGTAACTCCAACTCTTGCCATTTTCGGCTATGTGTTATGATATTCCCTCCGTGGTTGGGTTCTGTCTTTTGTTTTGCATTTTATTCATGTCATGCATCTCATCTCATGTCATCATCATTTAGTGCATATTCATCTCATGCTATCCTTGTCATATTGCATTTTATTCTTACTATGTCATGGCATCGTGGTCATTGTGTGGTGGTTTTGCCTCTTGTCTTTTACATGCTCAACATATGCCTTGAGGTGCTCTTAATGATGTTCGATGCATCATCACCTTCTCCTTCCCTCTACTTCCTTCTTTTGGCAAGTGCCACATTCCCTCCTCTCTTTTAATGTTCATCTTGTCCTCATAATTCAAGCATCGTGTCACTTACCTCTCTGCCAAGTTTCACCTATTTTGGAGTTGTTTTGGTTAGGTTCAAAAATGCTTCAAGTTGGAATTATATTCAAACTTGTTTTATTTTTCTGCCTCTAAAAATATCCAAAGCAATTTTGTAAAATGGTGCAATATTCTAGGAATTTGGGGATATTTTTATATCTGCCAAATGCCTCTCCTATCCCCCTGGTCTTATATTTTCTCTTTCACCTGTTTATTTAAATGAACAGAGAGTTTTAAAAGGGAGAATGACATGGGCCTCTTTTCCGCAGCCCACTTTGGGCGCCCCAGGCGCAGCGGCCAGCAGCAGAAGCTCCCGCACGGGCGGCCGCCACTAGCGCTCGCCCTCCTCCTTTTTTTCCACATAGGCACCCCGCGGCCCCACCTGCCAGCGACCCTCTCCTCCTTTCTTCTCCCCTCGGTCCCCATCTCTCTCTCTCTCAAGCTCACGGGAAGAGGCACTTGGCCACGAGGGCAGCCCCGACCTTCGCATCTCTCCTGCCTATTTAAACCCTCACACGTTGCCTTAGGGTTTCCCCTTCCTCTCCTCCTTCCCTCCTTGCGCCGCCACACCTCCTCCTCGCCTCCCTCGCGCCTAGACGCCGCGACCACGAGACATGGCTGCCTTGGCCAAGGTCTCATCGGCGGCGTAGCAGCCCCCCTCCGGCTTAGTTCACGACGTCCACGAGCATCTACGCACCGCACTAGTTCCGTTCAGAAGACAAGCCACGCCCAAGGACGCTGTCCACGACGTCCCCTTCTTCCTCTTCTTCACGGACAGCAAGACCGGCAAGTTCGTCGACTCGCCGCCGTCACTCCGTCACGTCCTTGGGCCCAACGTCATTTCCTAGAGTAAGGAGGTATATCCACCTTCCTCCCTGATGTGTCCCTCTTCATCTAGCTCCCTGTAGTCTTCGTTCTCGGCACGCCAAGTCCCATGCTCCCAGTGCTCTACGCGAGCTAGAGCACGCACCCTCACGATCTAGCTCAGATTTGTGCATCCCCATATGTTTTACTTCGGGCAAACCATGGCCTAGGGCTATCCCCATGTGGATTTCTGTGGTTTGCACCAATTTCATGCACCTAGGGGGTCTAGGGATCAGATCCCGAAGCCCACCACAGTTCTGTATATTTCTGTCAGTTTTCTGAAAAGCTGCTAAGTCTGAGAATCTGTAACTTTTGCTCTGTTCACCGCATCGTAACTCCATCATCGTAGCTCCGTTTCATGTGCATGATATATAAAAATGTTCATCAGGATGTGCTCTTCATTTTGTTCCATTGGGCCATGTTCATTTGAGGTCATCTAGATGCCTGAATCTCTGATGCAAGAGTGCTATATGACGTTAGTTTCTGATTCTTAACAGAATGTGTGCATTTGTCATTTTTGCTACATTTATTGTGTGCATCTTATGGGCATGAGCTCTACAGGTGTTTTGTTCTATGCCATGCCATCTTTACAGAGGTGCTTACCATGTATTTTTTTTGAGTTATATGGTGACTAGAACAAGCATGCAAACCAGGCTTCGTGATTTTGCTGATTTCAGTCCCTGTTCTGCTGTTATTTTTATGCCATGTAAACTTGATGCTACAGAGGGATCCATGCATATTTTGAGATACTTCAGTAAGGACGTTTTGAACATATGGTTATGCTCTATCCATCCATGCCCCTGTTTGCAATTATGGGGTAGTCTAGCATGCCGTTTCCTTGCTCTACTTTTGCTATAAAATGTTTCTTGGCAGATTGTTTACATGTTATTCAATTTTGCCAAGGTTGTTGTAGTTGATCCTTGCATGCTATAAACTTGTTCTTGCCATGTTTAGTTTCATAAACATGTATTCTTCCTGGTGCTATGCTTATATTGTCATACAATGACTTGTGGTGAGTGAATCGAGCTCACAAAGATGCCTTCATAATGCTGTTAATGCCATGCTTTGTTTCCTGAATCTGTTAACGAAACATGCTATGTTTACATGGGTGTAATCATATCTTCTGATCCTTTTTGGCTCATGGTCAGTAAAGGACTTTTGTTCTATGCTTTGAGTAGAATCATGTCATGCCTTGTTTTGCTATTAGAAGTTCCTGTAGCATGTTGATTGCTTGCTCTGAACATTGCTACCTGATGTTGTTTATGCCATGTCCAAGCTGATATCTTTTGCACTTTTTCCATGCTTGTTTGAACCTTCTATTTTGTGAATTAGTCGTAGCTCAGTGTACCTCTTTCGTCAAGCATCTCTTGTAGATCACTGCCATGAGCTTTGTTGATAAGTTGGGGTGCTGTAGCATAGTTTCTTAATGTATTCTAAGTGCTATCATGCTGTTAATCGCAGAATTGTGTCATTCTTGTTTTGCTTGCCATTTGCAAACCGTGCATCCGTTTCTGGCGATCTTTTTATCGATTTCAACCAAAATCACCTCATCTTTCCAGCGGCATGCTTGGTTTGCCAAGTTGATGCCTTGTTCATCATTTTTCCTTCAGGAGCCCGCATAAGCATTGCATAGCACATCTCGCATATCATGCCATGTATTGCATCATGTTGCTTGTGCATTGCACCGTAATTTATTGTGGTTCCATTGCTTGTGTTCTTGCTTTGGCTAGAGATGGGAGACGAGTACGTGAACGAGGAACCTGTTGAGTATGCTAACGAGGATCAAGCTGTCAACAACTCTGAGAACTTTGCATGCAAGATGACCATACCTTCGAAATCACTTCTATCTTTGCTTTGCTAGTTGCTCGCTCTATCGTTATGTTAGATCTACCTGCCATTGTTTATCATGCCTCCCATATTGCCATGTCAAGCCTCTAACAATCCTGTCCTAGCAAACCGTTGTTTGGCTATGTCACCGCTTTTGCTCAGCCCATCTTATAGCGTTGCTAGTTGCAGGTGAAGATGAAGTTTGTTCCTGGTCGGAACATGGATATTTTGGGATATCACAATATCTCCTGTTTAATTAATGCACCTTATATACTTGGTAAAGGGTGGAAGGCTCGGCCTTATGCCTGGTGTCTTGTTCCACTCTTGCCGCCCTAGTTTCCGTCATCCCGGTGTTATGTTCCTTGATTTTGCGTTCCTTACGCGGCTGGGTGATTTATGGGACCCCCTTGACAGCTCGCTTTGAATAAAACTCCTCCAGCAAGGCCCAACCTTGGTTTTACCATTTGCCACCTAAGCCTTTTCCCTTGGGTTTTCGCGAGCCCGAGGGTCATCTTTATTTTAACCCCCCCCCCCCCGCACAAGTGCTCCTTCGAGTGTTGGTCCGAAATGGGCAGACTGCGGGGCCACGATGGGGCAACTCGAGGGCTGGTTTTACTCGTAGGCTGACCTATCCGTTGTGCCCTGAGAACGAGATATGTGCAGCTCCTATCGGGATTTGTCGGCACATCAGGCGGCTTTGCTGGTCTTGTTTTACCATTGTCGAAATGTCTTGCGAACCGGGATTCCGAGACTGATCGGGTCTTCCCGGGAGAAGGTATATCCTTCGTTGACCGTGAGAGCTTATGATAGGCTAAGTTGGGACACCCCTGCAGGGTATTATCTTTCGAAAGCCGTGCCCGCGGTTATGAGGCAGATGGGAATTTGTTAATGTCCGGTTGTAGAGAACTTGACACTTGACTTCATTAAAATGCATCAACCGTGTGTGTAGCCGTGATGGTCTCTTCTCGGCGGAGTCCGGGAAGTGAACACGGTTTGGGTTATGTATGAACGTAAGTAGTTTCCGGATCACTTCTTGATCGCTTCTAGCTTCTCGACCAATGCGTTGCTTCTCTTCTCGCTCTCACTTGCGTATTTTAGCCACCATATATGCTTAGTGCTTGCTGCAGTTCCACCATATTACCCCTTTTTCCTACCCATGAGCTTAAATAGTCTTGATCTCGCGGGTGTGAGATTGCTGAGTCCTCGTGCCTCACAGATTCTACCAAAACAGATGCAGGTGCCGAGGATACCAGCGCAACTGGCGCAATCGAGCTCAAGTGGGAGTTGGACGAGGACCTTGGTCGTTACTATGTTTTGTTTCCAGATGATCAGTAGCGGAGCCCAGTTGGGACGATCGGGGATCTAGCATTTGGGGTTATCTTCTTTTCATTTGGGTTTGACCGTAGTCAGTCTATGAGTGTATTTTGAATGATGTATGATCTTATTTATGCATTGTGTGAAGTGGCGATTGTAAGCCAACTCTCTTTATCCCATTCTTGTTCATTACATGGGACTGTGTGAAGATGACCCTTCTTGCGACAAAACCACCATGCAGTTATGCCTCTAAGTAGTGCTTCGACACGTGGGAGATATAGCCGCATCGTGGGTGTTACAACTGTAGCGACACCTGGTCTTATCAGGTTAATGGCGCGCTTGCCTCGGGGCGAGGGACGGCCGCCTGCTGGAGGCCGGCCCTTCCTAAGCCCGACTGATTGGGCGTTTGCCATCTTCGGTGATGTCACTGCCCGGTAGGGCCTGCGGCTGGCAGGCGGTACCGACAGGCCATCGTGGGAACAGGGTTCCACCTCCTTGGGGCGACGTCATGGGGGACATGGCTTAGTGCCCTGCCATGCGGAGATCTCCGCCTGTACGGAGCACTGTAGCCATGCCTGTCCCGTACATCGGGGACGACGTGCTCCACTATAGCCATGCTCTTGCTCGTACTCTTGACGGGGGAACGGTTGCACCGAGGCCGCGAGGTGGCCGCCTGCCTGGTGCCGCCCTCTCTGGAGGCCGGCCGGCTGGAGCCGGCCACTCGTAGTGCCGTAGGCTTCGGTTGGCTGCCCTCTGGCAGCCATCCATTGAGCCAGCCGGCTCCCAGAGGGCGGAGCTTCAGCTTGGGGTCCAGCTAGGCGGAGCCGGCCCAAAGTCTTGATAAATTCCAGGACTCGGGTGAGCCTACCCGTGGCCCATTACTGTGACAGTAGTCCCCGAAGCCGGAAAAGCGTTGTGGTCGAGGGGTCGCGAAGTCTCAGCGGCTTCCCCCCTCACCGGGCTCCGGGAGAACGTCGATCCATGTTGTGGCTAGCCGACTGCTGAGGCCGGCCTCGTCCAGGCGGAGCTTATGTGGTTGATATTCAACTTCAAGGCGGGAAACAGGTGCCGTGCCTGCTAAGCTTCCCGGGCCGCTGCCCGCCACAGACGTGCCATGCGACGCACGCCAGCCCGGCCAGCCTGCCATCCCACGCTTCTGATGGGACGTGACAATGGGCCGGGCCCGCCACTGCCGCGCCTCGGCAACCGGGCGGATACGCTGTGCCTAGGGGGGCGGTTGCCATTCCCACGACCGTTTACGGCATGGTAAATGCGTGCGATAAATGGGGGTCGTGGGGTCATGGGCGCAGTTAATCCCATGACCCATGCCCCGCCCCTCGGCTTCGTAGCCCGAGGGCTATAAGTAGGGGGATGGGAGGGGTGCGGCAAAGCTCTCGCTCCCCCTCCCACTCTTCTTCTTCCTTTGCTTCCTCCTCTACGGTCGTTGCTGCTGCTCAGCGCTGTCGCGGGGCTGCCACTGTCGTTTGTCGCCAACGCACTCCTCCTCGTCACGCAGCCAGCCGGACGCCATGGCGCAAGAGAAGGGCGGCGACTGGGACGGGTCGACAGTGATCGAGGATCACATCTCCTTCCTCCGCGACACGCGCCGGATGCCCAGCGCAGCCTTCATCAAGGCGTGGGTGCCGCCGGAGGAGGAGATCTCGTGGGCGCCGCGAGGAGACGAGCATGTCGTCTTCTGCTCGCACTTCCTCCGTGACTTCGGCCTCCCGGTGAGCGGCTTCTTCCACTCCTTCCTCAAATTCTACAATCTCCAGCCTCATCACCTCACGCCCAACGCCATGACTCTACTCTCCGCCTTCGTCATGGCGTGCGAGGGCTACATTGTCGTCCTCCCCACACTCGAGCTATGGGGAGAGTTCTTCTATGGGAAGCTCGGCACCTCCGCCAGGGAGACGGCGGCCGAGTGCGGCGGCTTTGTCGCCGTGCGCCGACCGGCGAAGTGGAACGCCTTCCCCGTCATCAAGCTGGTGCAGTCGGTGAAGATGTGGCAGCAGTCCTACTTCTACGTCGAGAATGTAGATCTGCTTGCCGACTTCCTCAACCTGCCGCCATATGAGGCCGGCCCTCCTACTGGGACTCGGCCCACCTGGGTGTACAAGACGAAGCTGGTATCGGCGGACGCTGCGGCCGCCATCGGCTAACTCCGAGTGCTTCAGGAGTCGGAGGGCCTCGTGGCCTCCGACCTCCTCGTTGCCTTCGTCGAGCGCCGGATCCTCCAGCTCCAGAGCCGCCCTCATCCGATCTTCCGGATGGGCGGGCACCGCGATGCATGCCGGCTGTGCACGAAAGGGATGCCGCCTGCCGTGGTTGCACGGATGGTGAACGAGATCTCTGACCTCAAGGTGTCGGAGGAAGACTGGCGGTATAGGAAGCGGCCGTACACCCGCCACAATCCGCCGCTTGCCATAAGTTTCTTCATCTTGTCCCTCTGATCTGCTTTCTTCAGCTTCGTTCTTGTCGTGATGCAACTCCTTTCTGGTCGCAGATTTACATGTCCGCGGCGACGGCCGCCCTCCTGGGGCCGGGCGATGACCTCCAGCCGGACAGGGCGGTGAGCGACCTGGATGACCCCGACTTGGGGGCGCCGCTCTGGCGGACGACGCAACAGGCGGCGGCGGTAGAGCAGATGGCGGCGGCGGAGCAGGCGGCTCCGAGGAAGGCGGCAGCGTCGGGACTTGGCCTGACGATGATGATGAACCGCGCCCCACCCAGAGCTCTGCCAATACCGGCGCCGGCCCCTCTTCTGGGCCGCCCGCCCGCGGCAGCAAGCGCAAGCGGAAGCAGGGTGATGCCCTGTTTGGCAGCGCCCCGAAGAAGCCCAAGAACCCGGCCGTGATGACCAGGCGGAAAGAAGCCGCGGCCAAGGTGGCCAAGTATCAGAGGCGGCCGAAGGTGCCCGTCATGGTGGCGGCATTAGTATATTTTCCTTATTCTCCGTCTTCTTGTCAATCTGGCGTGAGAGCCTTCTGACTTGTCTTCTTTTTTCAGGGCCCCGCTTCGCCTCGAGAAGTCGAGCGCCGCCGGTCCTTAGGTCGGCGGCGACCTCCTCGACCAGCCAGCGGATCGACCCGTTCGTCGACCTCCGGAGGCGACAGAGCGGAACGTGCGGGAGGCGCATGAGGAAGAGGCCGGCCGCCTGGCCAAGGAGCAGGCGGACAAGGCTGCCGCGTCTGCTAAGAGAGCGCTGGCGTAGGCGGAATCCCAAGCCGCGGAGAGGGAGCGACTCGCGGAGGCTGAACGCCACCATGAGCCGCTGCTCAAGGCCCCCCTGAACACTGCGCCGCCTCTCCCTGAGTTCGTGGCGACGGCCGGAGGAGCCGGCGACGATCACCCGATCCGGGAGCGGGAGGGCGGTGACGTGGCTATGCCGGACGTCTTTGTGCCACCGCCACCATCTCCGCCATCGCCACCAGCCAACGGGACGCAGGACGAGCAGCCGGCTGCGCCACCGGTGCCACCGGTCGAAAACATGGTGGTGAAGGACCTGATTCCTGCGGTCCGCACACCCACGTGCCGCCGCCTTGAGAAGGCGACCTCAGCACTGCAGCCGTAGGAGGTCGGCGCCGCGAGCTCATTGGTCCCCGACACCGAGGCGACCAGCGCCGTGCCCGTAGGTTAGATACATGAGCGCTAGACAGGCGCCCTGAACCAGGTGTCCCTTGACGTCCAGGCCAAGCTCCAGGCAGAAGCCGAGGCCCTCAAGCGCTGCAACGAGGCCTTTTTGGAGTCGCGAACCGCCATCCGAGTAAGTTATCTTCGTCTTTCTTCTTTGGATGATCTTCTTGCTTCTCTCGTGGGGGCGCGCAAGCGCACCCACTGGGTGTAGTCCCCAAGTTCTAGGCCGGCTGCTGGGCAGGCGGGCCGGAACTTTATCTTGCAAACGTCGACTGCTGACTTCGTCCAGCGTTCCCCTTGCAGGACTACCACAATCTCCACGCGACTGCCTACAACTCCCAGCTCCAGGAGCTGGAGACGCAGACCGCCCATCTGACCGAGAACCGGAGTAAGCTCTATCTTTATTTCTTCGCGGGGGCGTGCTGGCGCACCCGCGGGCTGTAGTCTCCGAGGTTCAGGCCGACTGCTGCGCAGTCGGGCCGAATCTCCTCAGTGTTTCTTTCTTCGTCTTGTCTGCTTGACTGATGCTCTGTTCCTTCTTTCTCTTTTTTCAGAGGCCAATGCCGCCTTGCAGCAGTAGCTGGGCAAGGACAACACCGCTCTGCGCGGCAAGGAAGCGGAGTGCAGCAAGCTGGCCGAGGAGCAAGACCGCCTGGTCGCTCAGCTTGCCGAATAGGCAGAGGCCCTCAAGGCGGCCCGGCTGAAAGTGGAGACGAAGGAAGCCTACCTTCTTGCCGACTTTGAGGTCGAGCGCTCCATCTGGCCGACAAGGAGGCCCAGATGACGGCTTGCTTCAGCAGCATTGAAGACTTGGTCGATGGTAAGCTTCATTCTCTTTATTTTTTCTTTTGAACTGTTGGCCTTATCCAGGCCGGTCCCTTGCTTATAACCTTGGTATTTTTATCCCTCCATCCGAACAGACTTCTTCTCGGGCCACTTTGTTGCTGCAATCCAAATGATCGAGGACCGGTGCGAGGAGCGGAGGGCGGAGGGCGCGCAGATCGCCGCTGACAATCCCTAGACTCTTGGCGAACAGCTCCTCAGCATTCAGGCCCGCCTTCGGCCTACTCATCGCATGGAGCGCCGTCTCCAGCGCATCGGAGCTCAGGCGGTCTCCGCCCTCTGGCCAGGATTGCCAGCTCCGCGCACCCCAAGTCGGACTGGCTGGAGGTGGCGGTCGGCCGCCTGGAAGGGTGGAAGGGCTCCACAGCACGAGCAGGAGCACGTCGGGCCTTGGAGTTCGCCAAGGCGTGGTATCCTGGGCTAGACTTAGCCCAGTTGGCCACGTTTCGGCTGGAAGCGTAGGGGGAGCTGGCAGCGGTGGAGGCCGAGCTTGTTAACAAGGCGGCAGCAATCACCGACTTCACCGACACCAGCTTCTTCGTTCTGGAGGTGGTCGAGGAAGGTGGCGAAGCTCCGCAAGAGTGGCTCAGGCTGAACCTGGAGGACAGCGAAGATTCAGCTGAAGTCATCGACTCTAGCGATGAAGGGGAAGACGGGGATGAGGAAGAGGAGGAGGAGGAGGAGGAGGAGAGCGATGTTGACCTGCCGGAGGTCGGGGCGGATGGTCAGCCCCAACCTGACCGGGCCTCAAGCAATGAGCTGCGCACCAAGGTGCTGACTGCTACTGGAGACGGCTAGGCGGGGATCGACCAGCCACCCGTTCCTCCGACGGATGCCACCAACTCCATCCTCTAGCCCTCCGCCGCCCCGCCTGCTGCTGGCGATTCTTCTGCTCAGACGGAGCAACCTGCCGCGCCAGGCGGTGCAGCCGACCCCAGCATCCAGCCAGAGCCTTCTGCCATGCCATCCGGCACCGCCCAGCCGGAGCTTTCTGCTGCGCCAACCGGCGCCGTCCAGCTGGAGTCTTCTCCTGCTCCTTAGGATTTTATCTGTTTTCTGCTTGCTACTCTGAACACTTTGGTTAAATTCGCACAATTCCACCCGCGGGGTGTATATCAAAACTTTGTTTGAATGCTGGCCAAAAGGCCTTTATCCATGTAAATATTCTATCACAGCTTTATGCTTTGCTTTGCCGACTTCTATCTTTTTTTGCCTTTTTACTCCTTGGTTTTTTCCTTTGCCACCCTCCCTTGCCTATCCTCTTGCCAGCCAAACAGCCTCTCTGCGGACTGCGGCTAGGTTGAGTACTTAGTCATTTGGAGGAGGGCTAGTACTTAGCCGTTCGGGGTGTTGGCAATGAAAAGTAGGAGCCGGCCGGCTGGCTGCTCGGCAGCCAGACGAAAAAGGTGAGATGCCGGCCTTCGCTATATGTGTTTTATCCTTAGTCGTATTTCGTGTAGGCGCCGGTTTGGGACCCCTACCCGCCGTATAGTCGCTCTGCTAGCTGCAGCTTCTGGCAAGGGAAGTGTCTGGCGCCAGCACACTACTTTTCCAGCTACAGAGGCGGCATATAGCAGAAGGCAGCATGCCTCCGGGCCGACTGGTCGAACCCGGTGCCATGCGGAAAAAACTATACATACTCATGGCATAATTCTTATCGCACAGATAAAGGAGGGTAGTCCCCGAGTTTGTCTCGGGGGACCCGAAGTCTTTGTACATGATACAAAAGGTAGTGTGATACATACTGCTTTTCAACTGTAAAATCTTCGGAGGAGGTTTGCATTCCACGGCCTCTCCGTCTCCTTGCCTGAATCATCTCTCTTGCGCTCTCTGGGCTTCTGAGCGTCGATCAGATAGTAGGAGTCGTTGCCGAGCACCTTGCTGATGATGAAGGGGCCTTCCCAAGGCGTCGAGAGCTTGTGTTGGCCGGCTGTTCGCTGGATTAGCCGGAGCACAAGGTCTCCCTCTTGGAAGGATCTTGGATTCACCTTGCGGTTTTAGTATCAGCGTAGACTCTGCTGGTAGATGGCGGACCGGCTGAGTGCCAACAGCCTGCCCTCTTCTAGCAGGTCGACGCCTTCTTCTCGCGCCTCCTTGGCGTCCGCCTCGGTGTACATGGTGACTCGCGGGGTGTCGAACTCTATGTCCGTCGGGATGACGACTTCAGCACCATAGACGAGGAAGAAAGGCGTGAAGCCGGTCAACTTGTTCGGAGTTGTTCGCAGGCTCCAGAGGACGGCCGGCAGCTCGTCGAGCCAGCAGTCGGCCGAACGCTCAAGAAGCTCGACCAGTCGGGGCTTAATGCCGGACAAGATAAGGCCATTTGCTCGCTTAACCTGGCCGTTTGACTGCGGGTGGGCAACGGACGCTAAGTCTAGTTGGATGCCCTGCGTCGCACAGAAATGAGCCAAGGCTCCTTTGGCAACGTTTGTACCATTGTCGGTGATGATGCGATGTGGTATGCCATACCGAGTGGTGATGTCGGTGATGAAGGTCACGGCAGTTGGTCCATTCAGTTTCTTGATTAGCCTGGCCTCTATCCACTTGGTGAACTTGTCCATAGCGACAAGCAGATGAGTCATGCCGCCACGGGCTGTCTTGAATGGCCCCACCATGTCCAAACCCCAAACAGCAAATGGCCAAGCAATCAGAATAGTCTTGAGTGCAGAAGCTGGTAAATGCGGCTTGGAGCGGAATCTTTGGCACCCTTGGCATTTCTGGACCAACTCTTTGGCCTCTTCAAGAGCAGTCCGCCAGAAAAAACCATGGCGAAAGGCTTTGGCAACAAGGGCTCTTGAGTCCGCGTGGTGGCCACATTCACCCTGGTGAATGTCTCTGAGGATTGCTTGGCCCTGGTCCAACTCCACACTGTGCTGGTACACACCAGTGACACTGAGCCGAACCAGCTCTCTGTTGACTATGGTATATGCTGCTGCTCACCGTTGCACCTGCCTGGCTGAGATATCATCAGTCGATAGTTCTTTGTTCACCAAAAATCTGAGGATTGGCTGAGCCCAGGAAGGTGCTGCTATTTCTTCCACTTCGACAACTGCAACTTGTATGAGGGTGGTTGGGCTCGGAGGTGGCGGGCTGGCAATTGCTTCCACCTGCTGTCTTGAAGAAGTCCCCGGGCCGACTGCTGCAGTCCCCGAGCCGGGTGTGACGGCTGCAGTCCCCGGGCCGCCTGCTGAAGTCCCCGGGCCGGCTTCTGGTAACCTCAAGTCGGATCCGACTACTTCAGGAGGGATCGGCACGAAGATGAAGTCGGACTCCGGAGATGGCTTGACAGACGGCTTGAAGAGGCGCCGCAATGCGACGCCGGCTGGTATCGCCTGACGGGTGGAGCCAATCCGTGCCAAGGCATCTGCTTGTTCATTATCATTTCTTGGCACATGGAGAAACTCGCACCCGTCAAAGTATCCACTGAGTTTTTGCATGAGGAAGCGGTAGCTTGCCATATTTGAATCCTTGGCGTCCTAGTCGCCTGACGACTGCTGGACCACCAAGTCGGAGTCGCCATAGCAAAAGATCCGGCGAATGCCAAGTTCCTTGGCAAGCCGGAGTCCGTGTATGAGTGTCTCATATTCGAGCTTGTCGCCTTTGGGAGAAGTAAGGACGATGCCGGCTCCTAGACTAGTGCGCATCTTCGATCCATCGAAATGCATCCGCCAACGGGGTGGACTCTGGTGCTGGCGGTAGGTACTGGGTCTCGGCCCAGTCGTCAAGGAAGTCGGCCAACACTTGCGACTTGATGGCGGTGCGAGGCTGGTAGTAGATGGTGTAAGGTGCCAGATCGATGGCCCATTTGGCCACTCGGCTAGAGGCATCCCGGCTTCCCAGGTTGTCAGCAAGCGGAGCCATGCAGACGACGGTTATTGAGTGCTCTTGAAAGTAGGGCTTCAGCTTCTTGGCGGCAAAGTGCACGCCGTAGTACATCTTCTGATAATGCGGGTAGTTTTGCTTGGAGGCGGATAGTACTTCACTTAAGTAATATACCGGTCTCTGGACCGGCAATGCTCTGCCTTCCTCCTTGCATTCCACCACAATAACTGTGTTGACGACCCGACTAGTGGCAGCAATGTAGAGGAGCATGGGCTCCTTCTCAGTCGGAGCTGCCAGGACAGGCGGGGTCGCCAACATCTTCTTGAGCTGGGAGAAGGCTTCGTCCGCCTTGTCATTCCACTCGAAAAAGTGGTCTTCTTCATTAGTTGGTACAGAGGGAGAGCCTTCTCGCCCAGCCGACTGATGAAACGGCTAATTGATGCCAGGCAGCCTGTGAACTTCTGCACGTCCAGTAGTCGGGTGGGCACCTCCATCTTCTCAATGGCCTTGATCTTCACCAGGTTGCACTCTATGCCGCGCTCTGAGACCAGAAAGCCAAGGAGCTGGCCGGCTGGTACTCCAAAGACACATTTCTCCGGGTTGAGCTTGATTTGGAATCGGCGCAAATTCTCAAAAGTCTCCTTGAGGTCTTCTAGCAGCGTGCCACGCTTCTCCGTCTTCACCACCACATCATCCACATATACATGGGCATTTCTGCCGAGTTGCTTGAGGAGACACTTCTGCATGCTACACTAAAACATGGCGTCGGCATTTCTCAAGCCGAATGTCATGGTCAGGTAGCAGAAGGCTCTGAATGGCGTGATGAAGGCGGTCTTCAGCCTGTCGGCCGGGTTCAGTTTTATCTGGTGATACCCGAAGTATGCATCCAAAAAACTCAACAGCTCGCATCCGGCCATGGAGTCTATCACTTGATCAATCCTTGGCAGAGCAAAGGGATCTTTGGGGCAGGCTTTGTTGAGGTTGGTGTAGTCAATGCACATGCGCCACTGCTTGTTTTGCTTCAACACTAGGACTGGGTTGGCCAGCCACTCTAGAAAGAATACTTCCATGATAAATCCGGCTCCTAGAAGCTGGGCTATTTCTTCTCCGACAACTCTTCTCTTCTCTTCCGACAGGCAGTGCACGGGCTGCCTGACCGGCTTGGCGTCAGGTCGGACATGTAGCTTGTGCTCGGCGAAATCCGTCGGAACACCTGGCATGTCTTTGGGAGACCATGCGAAGATGTCCTGATTCTCACGGAGGAAATCGACGAGCTCGCTTTCCTATTTGCTGTCAAGGCCTGTGCCTACGACAGCGTGCCTCTCCGAATGCTCCGGGTCCAGGGGAGTCTTCTTTGTTTCCTTGGCCGGCTTGAACGAGCCCTCAACCTCCAACTCCTGGGGGATGGGTGACATTTCCAGCTTCTTGCCTGCCAACGCCACCACCCGGTCAAGGAGCCGCTTCTCGGCTGCGATCACGAGGGACTCCGCCAGCCGGCTGCTATCTGCGGTGCAAGCGACCGATTCCTTGTAGTCTCTGACTACTGTTAGGATCCCCTTGGTACTTGGCATCTTCATCTTGAGGGAGGCATAGTGGGGGACTGCCATGAACTTGGCCAGGGCTGGCCGTACAAGCAGTGCATGGTAGGGGCTTTCAAGATCCACCACTTCAAACCAAACTGGCTCATGACGGAAATGATTCTTGTCTCAAAAGAGGACATCAATCTGGGTCTTGCCGATTGGTGAGCAGGAAAGGCCAGGGACTATGCCATGGAATACAGTCCGACTGGGCATGAGTTGCTTCTGCTTGTTTCCCAACTTCTCCATTCTGTCACGGTACAGGATATTGATGCTGCTGCCGCCATCTATCAAGACTCTGGAGAAACGTGCTGCACGCCTCTCTGTTGCAAGGGTAGCTTCTCAGACCAGGGCGTATGAACCAGGGGAAGGCATCACTTCCGGGTGTTCGGCCCTACTCCAACTGATAGGCTTCTCGGACCAATGCATGAATTCTGGAGTGCTGGAGGCCACTGCCTACACTTCTTGTTGTTGTTGCCGTCTAGTGCGTCTGTCATCGGCCACGCTGGTGAACACAACATAGGCTCCGTGTTCCTCTGGGTACTCATCTTGTATGGCGCCGACTGGTTGAACCGCCGACTGTTGGGGCTGAGGAGGCGGCGGTCCGGCGGGCGGAGGAGGCAGGAGTCCATCTCCCTTGGCAATTCTGGTGAGTAGTGACACTTCCGAGTGGTGTGGTTAGATGGCTTCGCGCCACTATTGAACTTGCAGGGTGCATCAAAGTTTGCTCATTAGAGAAGGCGGGCAACCAATTGGACTTGCCGCCCTTCTGCCGCTTGGGTGTCGGCTGCCCTTCTGGCTGTTGATCCTCGACCATTGCCACCTGCCGGCTGGTGGAGGCCGGCTGGGTGGCCTTCCGCTTGTTGTCGCCTGGTTGCTATCGCCGACTGGTGTCACCAGCCAGAGTCCGAGGGGCCTGAGGTGCCACCTTGCCGGATGCATCAACTAGGATTTCCACCATCATGGAGGAGTCGGCTATGGCGTGCTTGTCGGTGATGACCAGTAGCTCGTCGAGCGTCTCGGGCTCGTCGCAGAGGAGTCGATGCTTGAGGAGGGTGCCCTCTCGGCACCCGGCGGTGAAGTACTCGATTGCCTTCACCTCGTGCACGCGTTCGCTGGAATTGCGCAGCTTGGTCCAGCGCGTGAGGTAGTCGCGAGTTGACTCTGTGGGCACTTGGACGCACAAGGAGAGCTGTCGGGGCTTGGGAGCCTGCTTGTAGGTGCTGGTAAAGTTGAGGATGAAGGCCTCAGTGAAATCAACCCATGTTCGGGCAGTGCCCTGAAGCATGAGCGGGACGTACTTCACGGCAACATGCTTGTTGCCGTTTGCTATGCTGACTACGGTCGAGTAGTCGACCAGCCAGTCCTCTGGCTTCACGGAGCCGGTGTACTTGGGCGTATCTCGAGGGAGGGTGAACCCTTTGGGAATGGGCTCATCCCGAATTCGTGGGCTTGAACAAGGCGGGCCCAGTGCATCTTCTTCTTCTAGTGCCAGGGATCGGTTGAGGCGGTCGATGTGATGGCGGGCATCGTTCTTTCTGACTCCCTCTCGGCGGCCAAGGCAGTCGCCGAGTATTGGGTGCGTGACAGGAGGCGGAGTGGGATATCTCGCTCCGTGACGCGGAGGAGGCAGAGGATCGCCTCGGCGCTCCACCGTTCGAGGGCGGCCATCTGCATCACGCTCGATGGAGAGGCGAGTCCGGCTCCGGCTGGCCGCCGGCTCGTTGCCTCGTTTTCCATGGGCGCCGCCAGCCGGCGTCCGAGAGGTCGCGCCGTGCTCTTAGCGATGGGGCGGCTCTTCATTCCGTAGAGTGAGCTCTTTAGCATGGCAGCCGGCTTCGTGCAACGCGGCGGCCGCGTCTAGGAGCTGCTCGATTCGCTCCGTCATGTGGCGACGCTCGTCACCCTCATATTTGTCCAGCTCATCCGTCACCACCTGGGCAGCCCGGACGTTCTCTACAGGTGTGGCGTAGACGGGGCATTCTGCCCCGAACATGCTGGCGATGGTCCCGCCACGCTGCCAAACAGGACCAATGCGGCTAGGCCCCCCGAGAGCCGGCGTACCGCCGACCGCTCTGTCCATCTTGCGCCGATAGGCGTCCAATAGGCGCTGCATGCTGGCAAGCCGGCCAGCGCTCTTGAGAAGCTGGACGCGGCGTGCCTCCAGCATCTCGGCATCTGCGTCCTCTGGGATGGGCGCCGCCAAGTCCCGTGGCGCCGCTTCGAGTGGGGCTCGAGCTTCTCCGGTCAAGCGCTCGCCACTGTTAATGACGAGCACCTCCATGATAGTGCTCCCGCCGCTGTGCTCGCGAGTAGGCGGCTCGTCGTAGATCACCATGTTGGTGGGGAACGCGTCAAGCGACACCGTGTCGGAGTCGAAGATCACTGGGTCGTTGGAGCCAACAGACTCCAGGTCCACAGCAGGCTCGCTGGTGACGTGAAGCTAGTCAAGGAGGCTGACGAGGCGGCTCTCGTGGCAGCCGGTGCATACGCCGGAGGCTGGCTCACCAGAGAGGTGAATCTCACCAGCGAGGTCGGCAAGGCAGCTCGCCGCGTAGGCGATCTCCGTGGCATGCAGGGCGTCGAGGCTGACGCCGGGGCTGGCTTCGCTCGCTAGGAAGGAACAAGGTTCCCATCCAGAGCAGGTCTCCGGGAGACGGTGCACCTCGCCCCACGGTGGGCGCCAAATGCCGGGGGTTGGGTGCGACATATTCCAAACGATGGCTTATCATGGTGGGAGCGAGTAGAACATCGCCGGTGCCTGGAAGCGGGATAAGGCATAGACACATACGCCGACGAACTTTACCCAGGTTGGGGGCTCTCCGTGGAGATAATACCCCTACTCCTGCTCTGCGGGGTCTCCGCATGATCACTAAGGCACTAGTGATACAAGGTGTTCCTTGAGCTGTATCTAGAGGTAGGAGAAGGCAAGGCTAGCTCTTCCCTGCCCTAGGTTACTGGCTAGTTCTATCAGAGTTCAAACCCTTTGCATGGGTGGCCTGGGTGGCTTATATAGGCCTGCCCCCAGGGGTACAATGGTAATCGGGCCGGCTGCTGGGGCCCGTTTTTCAGCGTCCCTAGCCTCCGGCTTCTCCGCCGACTACTAGGGCCCGCCGCCTGGTGGGCCCTGCCGGCTAGTTGGTGGCTGCTTACTGTAGTTGTGCTGTCTGTGACGAGGGCTTGGTCATCTTAGCGTTGCTACAGTCCTGCCGGCTAGCGGGAGGCTACTGTAGCCACACCTGGTCTCGTCAGGTTAATGGAGCACTTGCCTCAGGGCGAGGGACGGCCGCCTGCTGGAGGCCGGCCCTTCCTGAGCCCGACTGATCGGGCGTCTGCCGTCTTCGGCGGTGTCACTGCCCGGTAGGGCCTACGGCTGGCAGGCCATACCGACAGGCCGTCGTGGGAACAGGGTTCCGCCTGCTTGGGGCGACGTCATGGGGGACATGGCACAGTGCCCTGCCGTGCGGAGATCTCCGCATGTACGGAGCACTGTAGCCATGCCTGTCCCGTACGTCGGGGACGACGTGCTCCGCTGTAGCCATGCTCTTGCTCGTACTCTTGACGGGTGCTCGGTTGCACCAATGCTGCGAGGTGGCCGCCTGCCTAGTGCCGCCCTCTCTGGAGGCCGGCCGGCTGGAGCCGGCCACTTGCAGTGCCGTAGGCTTGGGTTGGCCGCCCTCTGGCAGCCTGCCATTGAGCCAGCCGGCTCCCAGAGGGCGGAGCTTCAGCTTGGGGTCCAGCTTGGCGAAGTCGGCCCAAAGTCTTGATAAATTCAGGGACTCGGGTGAGCCTACCCGTGGCCCATTACTCCGACAGTAGTCCCCGAAGCCGGTGAGGCGTTGTGGTCGAGGGGCCGCGAAGTCTCAACGGCTTCCCCCCTCACCGGGCTCCAGGAGAACATCGATCCGTCTTGTGGCTAGCCGACTGCTGAGGCCGGCCTTGTACAGGCGGAGCTTATGTGGTTCATTTTCAACTTCAAGACGGGAAACAGGTGGCGTGCCTGCTCCGCTTCCCGGGCTGCCGCCCGCCACAAACGTGCCACGCGGTGTCCAGATTGCTTCCCCAAGGGGTTATCCTCCGTTGCCTCCTCGCCATTGTTTTCTTTAGGGGTGTCCACCATATAAATATCATATGATGAGCTGGCGGTCCGGCGTCCTATAGGTGGTGGTTCCTGTTCTTCTCCCGCGTCATCATCCATACCGTCAATGTCTTCGTAGTCGAAGTCAAGCACATTGGTTAAGTCGTCGACAGTGGCTACAAAGTGGGTGGTGAGTGGGGGGTGAATTTCTTCGTCGTTCGTTCCCCACTCGAGCCGGACGTAGTTCGGCCAAGAGTCCCCTGACAAGGACAGAGACCTTAATGAGTTCGGCACATCACCCAAGGGTGAGTGGTGAAAAATATCCGTGGTGGTGAATTCCATGACGGGTGCTGAGGGAGTCCTGGACTAGGGGGTGTCCGGACAGCAGGACTATCATCGTCCGCCGGACTCCAAGACTACGAAGATACAAGATTGAAGACTCCGTCCCGTGTCCGGATGGGACTTTCCTTGGCGTGGAAGGCAAGCTTGGCGATACGGATATGTAGATCTCCTACCTTTGTAACCGACTCTGTGTAACCCTAGCCTCCTCCGGTGTCTATATAAACCGGAGGGCTTTAGTCCGTAGGACAATATACATTACAACAATCATACCATAGGCTAGCTTTAGGGTTTAGCCTCCTTGATCTCGTGGTAGACCCACTCTTGTACTACCCATATCATCAATATTAATCAAGCAGGACGTAGGGTTTTACCTCCATCGAGAGGGCCCGAACCTGGGTAAAACATCGTGTCCCTTGTCTCCTGTTACCATCCGCCTAGACACACAGTTCGGGAACCCCTACCCGAGATCCGCCGGTTTTGACACCGGCATTGGTGCTTTCATTGAGAGTTCCTCTGTGTCGTCACCGATAGGCTTGATGGCATCTTCAACCAGCAACGCTGCCCAGGGTGAGACTTTTCTCCTCGGACAGATCTTCGTATTCGGCGGCTTCGCACTGCGGGCTAATTCGCTTGGCCATCTGGAGCAGATCGGAAGCTACGCCCTTGGCCGTCAGGTCAGATTCGGAAGCCTAAACTTCACGGCCGACATCTGTGGGGACTTGATCTTCGACGGGCTCGAGCCACAGCCAAGCGTGCCGCACTGTTACGATGGGCATGATCTAGCTCTGTCACCAAACAGTGCCTTGGTGGCCGCACAAGAATCCGCTCCGGCCCTTAGACCGGAGCCGACCGCCCAGATCGAGGACCGGTGGTTGGACACCGCCTCGGGGGCTTCAACTTCCACGGCGATGGAGCCGAACACTACCCTTGTCCCTCGTGAAGTTCGTGACTCCGAGGTGCCGGACTCCGGACCTCCCGCGCCCCTGCCAATCGAATCTGATTGGGCGCCGGTTATGGAATTCACCGCCACGGACATCTTCCAACACTCGCCTTTTGGCGACATCCTAAATTCGCTAAAGCATCTCTCGCTATCCGGAGAGTCCTGGCCAAATTATGGCCAGGATGGTTGGGATACGGACGACGAAGAAATTTAGAACCCACCCACCACCCACTTTGTAGCCACTGTCGACGATCTAACCGACATGCTAGACTACGACTCCGAAGACATCGACGCTATGGATGACGATGCCGGAGACGAACAGGAACCAGCGCCTACAGGGCACTGGAAGACCACCTCGTCATATGACATATACATGGTGGACACCCCAAAAGACGGGGACGGCGAAGAAGCAGCGGAGGCAGATTCCTTAAAGAAACAGCCCAAGCGCCGGCGTCAGCGGCGCCGCTCTAAATCCCGCCACAGCAAGAATGGAGATTCCGTCACAGGAGATAATAATACCCCAGAGAGTGCCGAAGATAATCCCCTCCAGCAAGACTCAGCGCAGGAGGATGCAGAAGCAAGCCCTCATGAGAGGGCGGCAGACGAAGAGGTCGAGGATTATAACTATATGCCTCCCTCCGAAGACGAGGCAAGCCTCAACGATGACGAATTCGTCGTGCCCGAGGATCCCGTCGAACAAGAGCGTTTCAAGCGCAGGCTTATCGCCATGGCAAATAGCCTAAAGAAAAAGCAGCAGCAGCTTCAAGCTGATTAGGACCTGCTGGCCGATCCATGGACCGAGGTCCTCGCGGCCGAAGAGTATAAACTCGAACGCCCATCCAAAAGCTACCCAAGACGCAAGTTGCTCCCCCGACTAGAGGAGGAAGCGTACATACCTTCATCACCAGCGCACGATACGGCAGACCGACCACCACGTGGTCGCGACAAAGAGGCATCCAGGCCCTCAACCAAAACCGTACCCCGGCATCGCTCCAAAAGTACGAAGCCAAAAGGGAACGCGCCGGACTTGCGGGACATATTGGAGGACAAAGCAAGGCAATCCAGATCCATCTACGGATCACGAGGGCGCCCCACGACCCGCGACGAATACCATCGTGCCGGATACAATAACCCCGGCCGGGCCGAACACAACAGACAACGCACTCTCGAGCTACGTCGTAATATTGCTCAATACAGAGGCGCCGCACACCCGCTATGCTTCACTGACGAAGTAATGGATCATCAAATCCCTGAAGGGTTTAAACCCGTAAACATCAAATCCTACGATGGCACAACAGACCCCGCGGTTTGGATCGAAGATTATCTTCTTCACATCCACATGGCCCGCGGCGACGATCTCCATGCCATCAAGTATCTCCCACTCAAGCTTAAAGGACCAGCTCGGCATTGGCTTAACAGCTTTCCCACAGAGTCAATTGGGTGTTGGGAAGACCTGGAAGCCGCATTCCTCGACAACTTCCAGGGCACATATGTGCGGCCACCAGACGCCGATGACCTCAGCCACATAATTCAGCAGCCAGACGAATCGGCCAGACAATTCTGGACACGGTTCTTGACAAAGAAAAACCAAATCGTCGACTGTCCGGATGCAGAGGCCCTCGCAGCCTTCAAACATAACATCCACGACGAGTGGCTAGCCCGGCACCTGGGACAGGAAAAGCCGAAATCCATGGCAGCCCTCACATCATTAATGACCCACTTTTGCGCGGGAGAGGATAGCTGGCTAGCTCGTAGCAACAACCTCCGTAAAAATTCTGGTAGTCTGGATACTAAGGACAACAATGGCAGGTCACGTCGAAGTAAAAATAAACGCCGCATTAACGGCGACGACAAGGAGGATACGACAGTCAACGCCGGATTCCGAGGCTCTAAACCCGGTCAATGGAAGAAGCCATTCAAAAGAATCACTCCGGGTCAGTCCAATTTGGACCAAATACTCGACCGCTTATGCCAGATACATGGCACCCCTGAAAAGCCAGCTAATCACACCAACAAAGATTGCTGGGTGTTCAAGCAGGTAGGCAAGTTAATTGCCGAAAACAATGACAAGGGGCTAAACAGCGACGACGAGGAGGAGACCCGACCGCCGAACAATAGAGGACAGAAGGGTTTCCCCCCACAAGTGTGAACGGTGAATATGATCTACGCAACCCATATACCCAAGAGGGAGCGGAAGCGTGCACTAAGGGACGTCTATGCGATGGAGCCAGTCGCCCCGAAGTTCAATCCATGGTCCTCTTGTCCGATCACTTTCGATCGAAGAGACCATCCGACCAGCATACGCCATGGCGGATTTGCCGCATTGGTTTTAGACCCAATCGTCGATGGATTTCACCTCACGAGAGTCCTGATGGACGGCGGCAGCAGCCTGAACCTGCTTTATCAGGATACAGTGCGCAAGATGGGCATAGACCCCTCAAGGATTAAACCTACAAAGACAACCTTTAAAGGTGTCATACCAGGTGAGGAAGACAATTGTACAGGCTCAGTCACACTGGAAGTGGTCTTTGGATCCCCGGATAATTTCCGGAGCGAGGAGTTAATCTTCTACATAGTCCCATTTCGCAGCGGCTATCACGCTCTGCTCGGACGAACCGCGTTTGCAAAGTTCAACGCGGTGCCGCATTATGCATACCTCAAGCTCAAGATGCCAGGCCCTCGGGGGGGCATCACGGTCAACGGAAACACGGAATGCTCCCTTCGAATGGAGGAACATACAGCGGCTCTCGCGGCAGAAGTACAGAGCAGCCTTTTAAGGCAATTTGCGAGTCCGGCTGTTAAGCGGCCGGATACAGCAAAACGCGCCCGAAGCAATACCAACCAAGACCACCTGGCACGATTAGAGCACGCGTAGCAATGCGGCCCTAACCCCCGCCCTCGCATGATTGCAAGAACAACCCTCCGCGTACATCATTACGCTTTGGAGATACCATGGGCGCAGGGGAAGGGGCACGATCACAATGGACCCAGAGTGCGGCTCGACCACACCAGGGGCTCGCAAGTGTGCCCCTTTTTTTTATTATTTTCCTTCTTTGTATACACAGGACTCCGTTAACCAGAGGCCCTGTCCGGCGATAAACCTGCCGAACTCAGGATGCAACAGCCAGGGAACAAAGAAGGCTGCGACGAACACTCAGGTGGTCTCAATTACGAGCATTAAATTCGATTATATTCCACAGCTCATCCCTGGAGGGGGACATGTTTAATTAGTCCAAATCCCTTGCTTACCGCACTATTTGTATCAGTCCGCATTCATAGCAGACTTCCTTTAATAAATAATGTAGCACTTTTTCGACTGCAATTACATCACTTTTTGCATATATATGTTCATTACATGACATCTTGCATCCGTATATTTTGGTACGGCCTAATACACCAGGGGCTTATGTTCCCCACATTATGGTGTGATAAGTCCGAACACTTTCATAAGTGCGGCACCCCGAACTTATAGCATTATATGAATCGGCTCTGAATCATGTCTTGGGTCAATAGTTGGGTTTGCCCGGCTCCCACGTTTTGGTGCCTTACGTTCCGTTCTGTCGGCTAAGGTGGCACTGGGAGAACCACTGCGATTGCGCCCCGGTTGAGCCGGGCGAGCGCCTCAGTGGAGAAAGCTAAAACTGACCGGCATGATAAGGCGAGAGACCGGTCGCTGTTCGAGAGGTCTTTTCGGGTCCTTAAAGACTCACGCCGCTTCGAGCGAAGTTCCGGATAATGTCCGACGAAGGCGAGGATAGCGCCCCGGATTTGATCTTCCGAATACCAGGGTCTTCGCCGAAATTTAAAATTAGAGAATTCTATGGCTAAGTGAGAGTGTTCAAGCATTATAAGTCCGGTTGCCTTGTTCGTTGTGTTGAGCGCCTCCCTAGATGGACCCAAAAATGGGAACAAGAGTGCTCAAAGTTATCCCGAACACCCCAGCACTCGCGGCTCGGGGGATGAAGCCAACGACTTGCCATCTCTCAGATTTTATAAACGGCCGCACAGAAGGTAATATTTTAAATTATACAAGCGTTGCTTAAAGCGCACATGAACAAAGTTTTCAGCGCACAGGATAATGAATAGAGAGTTTACTCAAAAATTACATCTCTGGGGCACTCATCCGCAATATCGCGGGCTCCCTTCAGGACAGTTTTATAATACATCTCGGGCGTACAATACTCCTTGCCCAGTGGCGGCGGGTCAGTGAGAAGCTTCTCCGCATCCAGACTGCCCCAGTGCACCTTTGTGCGGGCAAGGGCCCGACGAGCACCTTCAATACAGGCGGAGCGCTTGATGACCTCCACCCAGGGGCACGCATCCACTAGCCGCTGCACGAGGCCGAAGTAGCTCCCCGGCATGGCCTGTCCAGTCCACAGCCGGACTATAAGGCCCTTCATGGCCTCCTTAGCTACCTTGTGGAGTTCGACCAGCTGCTTCAGCTGGTCGCTTGGGGGCACCGGATGGCCGGCCTCAGCGTACTGAGACTAGAAGACCTTCTCCGTCGAGCTCCCCTCCTCGCCACGATAGAAGGCGGCGGCATCGGAGACACTACGCGGTAGATCTACAAATGCCCCTCGAGAGCTCCGAATGCGGGTAAGTGTAAGGTAGTTTACATTAACATGCTTGCTTTGCATGAAAAATGCCTTACCCGCCGCTATCTTCTTTACATCTTCAACCTCCTGAAGGGCCTTACGGGCCTCGGCCTTGGTGGACTTGGCACTTTCGAGAGCCGAGGCAAGCTCGGACTCTCGAGTCTTGGAGTCACGCTCCAAGCTCTCATGCTTCTCCATGAGAGCCCGGAGCTCTTGCCGTACTTCCGCCACCTGTGCCTCCTGCTTTTCTCGCTCTGCCCGTTCCGCGGCCGCACTGCGTTTGGCCGCGGACACAGCCTCCTTCAGGGCTGCCACCTCATTTGTGGCCCCTGCAACATGCATATTATCCTTGTTAATTTCATTGCAACCAAAATCCTTTTCTGTAAGGTAACTGTTCAAAGTGGTGTTACTCACCTTCTTTGTCCTCGAGGTGCTTCTTGGCATGGCTGAGCTCTTGCTCGGACCGCTCGAGATCCTGCTTCAACACACCGACCTCCGCAGTCAGTGCGGCAGAGGTCAGCAGCGCAGCCTGCAAACCCATATGGACATATTTAAAGCAACCCTGCGTATATCTTCTTAGATCCTCAGTCCGGCTTTTCTTTCCGAACACCGAAATGAGCATCAGGGGCTACTGTCTATGCGGTATTACATTACATAATTATAAATTATTACCTCAAAGCATGTTAGAAGGCTGCTGCAGGCTTCGGTCAGCCCGCTCTTGGCGAGCTGAACCTTCTGAATCACCGCACTCATGATAGTACGGTGTTCTTCCTCAATGGAAGCGCCTTTGAGCGCCTCCAGCAAGTTGTCTGGCGCCTCCGGTTGGACGGAGGCCGCCAGCGTCACAGTCTCGCCCTTCTTTCAAAGGGGCCGCCTGCCGGACTGTGGAACCGTTGCAGGTTCCGATGTAGAGTCCGGCGCAAAGTCCGGGAGGCTGCCTGGCGGCGCCTCCGGAGCCTCCTCCTGATGGGTCCCTCTCTGGGATCCCACCTCGGCGTCCTCGTCGGCGCGGGGGGGGGGGGGGGGTGGAGGCAGTTGGAAGTGAATCCACATCCGACGGGGCCAACGACCCGCTCGATGAAGCGGGGAGATCATCATCGGCCGGACTGCGGACAGTGTGCGGCATTAGTAGGACACTATGTGACACAAAAGAAATTGTATGTCAGGGATCCGGATACTTACGATCTCGCCGGAGGCCTGGCCCTTGAAGGCCACTCCTCCCCGCCAACGTCGATGTTGGCAGAGCTGTCCGGGGGAATAGTTCTTCCCCGCTTGGACCCTTCGGCCTCCCCTGTTGGGGAAGCTTTTCTCTACCTCTCTCCCTCCTCCAGGAGAGAGTCTTCTTCCTCCTCCTCGTCTTTGGGGGAGGATTCCGCCTCGTCGTTGGACACCTGATTACGGGAACTCTTTCGAGTCCCCGTGGCCACCTTCTTGGCCTTCTTCTCCGGCACCACGTGCGGTGCCGGAACCAGCAGCCCCGCTAGACGGGCGTCCACTGGGTCTTCTGGCATGGGAGCCAGACAGATGAGCTGCTCGGCCTTCTTCATCCATTCCTGCCAAAGGAAGAGAGAGATTGAAACCCTCTTAGAATCAATCTATTTACCACAAGTGTCCCGTAAAGGGGTCGAATCACTTACCTCGTCAGCTGGATGCTGCGAGCAAAATCCGCGATCTTCCGTCGCGGATGCGGGGGCTTCGGCGCCCTTAAACAGCAACCTCCAGGCGCCTTCGTACGTCGTGTCGAAGAGCCCGCTCAGCGCTCGGTGTTGTTCCGGATTGAACTCCCACAGATTAAATGCCCGTTCTTGGCATGGGAGAATCCGGCGGATGAGCATGACTTGGACCATGTCGACGAGCCTGAGCTTATTGGTCACCAGCTTCTGGATGCAGGCTCGGAGTCCCGTCAGCTCCTTCAGATTGCCCCACAACAAGCCCTTCTCTTTCCAGGAGGTGAGCTGCGTGGGGATGCCAGATCTAAACTCGGGGGCCGCCGCCCACATGGGTTCGCGCGGCTCAGTGATGTAGAACCACCCCGATTGCCACCCCTTGACGGAGTCCACGAAGGCCCCTTCGAGCCAAAGGACGTTGGGCAACTTGCCCAACATGGCGCCTCCGCATTCCGCTTGCGTGCACTTCACAACCTTCGGCTTGACGTTGAAGGTCTTGAGCCACAGGCCGAAGTGGGGACGGATGCAGAGGAAGGCCTCGCACACGACGATAAACGCCGAGATGTTGAGGATGAAGTTCGGCGCCAGATCGTGGAAATCCAGGCCGTAGTAAAACATGAGCTCCCGGACAAAAGGGTGGAGAGGAAAGCCCAGTCCGTGGAGGAAGTGGGGGAGGAAAACAACCCTCTCATGGGGCCCGGGGGTGGGGATGAGCTGCCCCTTGTTGGGCAGTCGATGCGCGATGTCGCCGGAAAGGTATCTGGCGCTGCGCAGCTTGGTGATGTGCTCCTCCTTAACGGTGGAGGCCAACCATTTGCGTCCCGCTCCGGACATGGTCGGAGAAGGTCGAGGCGAGATGCGCGAGCTTGAGCGTTGGAGCTTGAGTGCGCGGAGATGGATAAGCAAAGGAGGAAGAAGGCGTAGGTGAGAAGGTAAATCCTTATCCCTTATATATAGGCGGACGGAGACTATGCGTCCCCCACCAGCCTGGTAAAACTCGCTTATCTCCCAAGCGCCACCATCAATGGCGCGGTTGGGTTATCCACGTCCGTATTGATGAGAATCCCGGAATAAGGGGAACACGATCTCTGCTTCGACAGGACGTGCCAAGGAAACCGCTTCGCTAAACGTGCTGAGGTGGTATAATAAAAAACTATTCAAATAAAGGCTTGGTAGTGGTGTGATGTCATGCCGCATAATACGTCAGCAGATTGGACTTGTGTACATTTTGTTCTCTCTACGGTGGGATGTGGAATTTATTTTGCAGAGCCGGACACTATCCTGGTGTTCATGATCTTCTCTGGATTATTCAAGGGAGGAACCCGCCTTGCAATGCCAAACATTATGCGCACCGGACTTATCGTCATTGAAGCCTGGTTCAGGGGCTACTGAGGGAGTCCTGGACTAGGGGGTGTCCGGACAGCCGGACTATCATCGTCCGCCGGACTCCAAGACTACGAAGATACAAGATTGAAGACTTCGTCCCATGTCCGGATGGGACTTTCCTTGGCGTGGAAGGCAAGCTTGGCGAAACGGATATGTAGATCTCCTACCTTTGTAACCGACTCTGTGTAACCCTAGCCTCCTCCGGTGTCTATATAAACCGGAGGGCTTTAGTCCGTAGGACAACATACATTAGAACAATCATACCATAGGCTAGCTTTAGGGTTTAGCCTCCTTGATCTCATGGTAGATCCACTCTTGTACTACCCATATCATCAATATTAATCAAGCAGGACGTAGGGTTTTACCTCCATCGAGAGGGCCCGAACCTGGGTAAAACATCGTGTCCCTTGTCTCCTGTTACCATCCGCCTAGATGCACAGTTCGGGACCCCCTACCCGAGATCCGCCGGTTTTGACACCGACAGGTGCCCAACCTGATTCGATAGGCACGGATGCACGCGGTTCGGATCCTGCAACCGGGGAAGAGTCCGGGGGTCCGGTGACACCCCTTTCATAGGAGGTGGAATCAGTGTTCGTCTCCAACGCCGATGAGTGTGCGTCCTCTGAGGCGGGGTCCATCCACCCGTCCTCGAAAGGCACGATCCGCTCCGGGTTGATTCCCGGCGCCAACGCGGGTGCTATTTCCCGAATACTATCCGGCGATAGATCAAAGTCATGTCCGTCATGACTGTTCGGCGCACCGGTCATGGGCTAGAATCCATCGAAGATCAAGTCTCCGAACCTGACCTGATGGCCAGGGGCGTAGCTATTGATTTGTTCTATGTGGCCAAGCGAGTTGGCCCGCAATACGAAGCCGCCAAATACAAAGATCTGTCCGAGAAGGAAAACATCCCCCTGGACCACATCATTGAAGATGATCGAAGGGGCCATCAAGCCTTACAACAACGACATAGTGGAACTCTCAATGAAAGCACCAATGTCGGTGTCAAAACCGGCGGATCTTGGGTAGGGGGTCCCGAACTGTGCGTCTAAGGCTAATGGTAACAGGAGGTAGGGGACACGATGTTTTACCCAGGTTCGGTCCCTCTCGATGGAGGTAATACCCTACTTCCTCCTTGATTGATCTTGATGATATGAGTATTACAAGAGTTGGTCTACCATGAGATCGTAGATGCTAAACCCTAGAAGCTAGCCTACGATTCTGATTGTTCATGTCGTACGGACTAAACCCTCCGGCTTATATAGACACCAGAGGGGCTAGGGTTACACAGAGTCGGTTACAGAGAAGGAAATCTACACATCCGAATATCCAAGCTTGCCTTCCACACTGTCGGTGTCAAAACCGGCGGATCTCGGGTAGGGGGGCCCGATCTGTGCGTCTAAGGCCGATGGTAACAGGTGGCAGGGGACACGATGTTTACCCAGGTTCGGGCCCTCTCGATGGAGGTAAAACCCTACTTCCTGCTTGATTGATATTGATGATATGGGTATTACAAGAGTTGATCTACCACGAGATCATAGAGGCTAAACCCTAGAAGCTAGCCTATGATGATTCTGATTGTGATCGTTCCTCTAAGGACTAAACTCTCCGGTTTATATAGACACCAGAGATGGCTAGGGTTTATATGGAGTCGGTTACAAAGAAGGAAATATAATACCCGGATCGCCAAGCATGTCTTCCACGCAAAGGAGAGTCCCATCCGGACACGGAACGGAGTCTTGAGTCTTGTATCTTCACGCTCCAATAGTCCAGACAAAGCATATAGTTCGGCTGTCCGGATACCCCCTAATCCAGGACTCCCTCAGTAGCCCCTGAACCAGGCTTCAATGACGATGAGTCCCTCGCGCAGTCTTGTCTTCGGCATTGCAAGGCAGGTTCCATCCCTGAATACTCCAAAGTAATTATGGAACACCTAAACTGTGTCCGGGTCTGCAAGATGATCTTCACATATTGCTGCAGAGAGCGAAGCATAAATCTGATTTGCTGGCAATTTTTGTACGTCGCACCCCTGCATCATGGCCCGCCCCAACACGAACCGGTTTTTCTTAGCCCACTTCGATACGTATTGCGAGGCGGTTTTATTGGAACGCCCTGCCGAAGCAGAGATCGTGTTCCCCTTATCGCGGGATCTTCCATCGATATGGGCGTGCGCAACCCCACGATGACTGTTGGTATAACTCCGTGTTTTTAGAAAAGTCCCAAGCGGTCATGCTTAGGATGCTTGATATTCACCCCCTTTATAAAGGGGCCGAGGCCTATCCCTCTTTTCCACCACCCTCGCGCCTTTTCGCATCTCGAGTTCCAACACCCGAAACCCAAGCTCAAGCACCCCAGATCCTCCAATATGTCTGGATCCAACCTTCGGGGCCGGTGGGTGGCCTCCTTGATCAAAGAGGAGGACATTGTGAAGCTTAGGGAGGTCGGGTACCTGACTGCCGACATCTTGCACAGGCTTCCTGCTCCAGGGCAGGTCATCCCAACTCCCAAGCCTAATGAGAGCGTCGTATTCGTCTCTCACTTTCTCCACGGCTTGGGCCTCACCCTCGATCCCTTTGTGAGGGGGCTCATGTTCTATTATGGGTTAGATTTTCACGATCTAGCTCCGGACGCTATCCTCCATATCTCGTCGTTCATCATTGTGTGCGAAGCTTTTCTCCACGTCACTCCACACTTCGGCCTATGGCTCAAGACCTTCAATGTGAAGCCGAAGATGGTTGAGGGGCGACATGAGGAGTACAGAGGTGCCGTAATAAGCAGGAACGCCGATGCCCCATGGCCAGAGGGTTCTTTTCCAGAGGTATCCGATCTATGGCAGCGGAGGTGGTTTTACGTCACGGCTCCCAGAGGAACAAAGTGGGTGGCTGCCCCCGACTTCCGTTCAGGCCCTGTGCCACAACTGGAGTCATGGACCAATGTAGGACGGGATTGGGGGTCCGCTAGTGATGTACCAACATTGCAGAGCCGTATCCGGGAGCTTCTTAAGAGGGACATTAACCTCGTCAGCATAATTCAGGTAATGTTAATCCGACGGATGTTCCCGTGCAAACGTAGGCCTCTCGGGATGTGGGAATTCAATCCGGAGGGTCCGCGGACTATTCTGCACTTCTTCGGCCTGACGCTCGAAGGGATGTGTAAATTATTCTTCGGACCACAAGTAAAGTGTCCGGACACCACCGAGGATGCGGGCCTAAGCTGGAATCGCCCAGATACCCAAGTAAGTAACCCTGAAACCGAACACTTCGTTTATATTTATCATAATCATGATTCTGAAAATCTACCGTGGCCAGGAATGGCTCAGCAAGGCGGAGAGAATCAGGTGTCCGGCGCCACTTCCTGAAGGCTCGCCTGGTCCTACCATAGCCAAGATGCTTGGTTCGATGCTTAGCAAAATGCCCTCAGGGAAAGACGAAGGGAAGAACAGAGAAGCCGAACTTCACACATTGCGCATCCAAACCGGGGGAATTGCTACCTCCCCAAACGAGGATAGCCGAGGAGGGGAATCTAAGGCCTCCTCTCCGCGCGGGAAGAAGAGGGCCGCCTCCGAGGACTTGGAGACGGAGGTGCCCAAACAGGGGAAGAAAGCGTCACCAGGGGCACTGCCCCAAAGGGCGCCCTTGCCGCGTCATGCCCGCCAACAGGCCAGCCATCAACCGAGCTGTAAGTTAATCGTAAATTCAAAGGTACTGCTTTTCTCCGAGAACAATAACCAGGATCCATTCTTTGCAGTCCGGCTAGCAGCTCTTCTCGACAGAGTTCGTCTTCGGGGGATCTCCCTCCGGAGATGACGGAGAGTGAGACCCCACCAACCTCTCCGCCTCATCAGACGGGCGACCCCGAGGTGTCGTCACGGAGGAGTCCGGATCTGCCAAAGCCAGAAGCTAATCCTTCGTCCGCCCTGAGCCAGGAGCGTTCGGCTCCCACGGGGGGCGATGAGAAGGGTCCGACACAGTTCGGTGCACGGGCGGACACGCTGGCGGGCCTTCTGCAGCGAGCTGCTCTCTCGGAGGAGCACCGTTCATTAATGAGCATGGTGATCGGGAAGATTTCCTCCGCCACAAGCGGGTTGAATGAAGCCTTTACGAGCCTGCTCATAGGATTTGAGGTATGTAATGAAAAAATGCATAATTTTTTGGCTGTGACGCACGTGCTAGGTGTGCTCCATATGGATAGTAGCCCCTGAGACTCTGGTTGCCCGCCCAAGGCGGCAAGCGGAGGATCATATTGTGTAAGTAATGATTGTGCTGTATATATGCGCAAATGTCTAAGGATCCGGCAGCCGACCGGTCCGTTGAAGTTGCCGAACTAAGGAGGCAGATTGGAGCTATTGATGCCGATATCACGCTAGTGAACGATCGGCTGAACAAGTCACAAGGTATGTGCTCTACTTTCCTTATTATGTTGTATAGGAAAATTTGAGATGGGCATAATATTAATGTGATATGCTTGGACTGCAGACGGTGCTGCTGCCGTGGAAGCCCTAAGGGCGGAACTTTCCCAGGCCAAGGAACAGGCTTAGGCGAGCAATGCGGCTCCCTAAAGGCGGCCGAAGAGTTGAGAGCCGAACAAGCTGCTCATTGCCGAAGCAAAGACAAGATAGCCAAAATGGTTGTGGAGCTAAAAAATGCCACCAACCGGTATGAGCTCCTTGAAAAGGAGAATGAAGTTAATTCGACTGACCTGGAGAAGGCACTTAATGCGGCCAAGGAGATGCGGACCGAAATCAAGTATGTGCAGGAGGAGCTTCGACAGGCCGGAAGAATCGCGGCTGGAAACTACTACTTATTGCGGATGAAGTTTTTGGATCCGAAGTATGCTCCCCTGGATCAACACTGGAGTCCTGCAGACGCGTATGTGGACTTGGCCAAGAGTACGGCTGATGCGGCCAAGTTTTTCGAGGATCAGGGTGATAAAGAAGTGGAGAAGCTATTCAGGTCGAAATTCAATGCTCCCGCGCACCCATTGCCGTTGAGTGAGAAGATGGCTGCTGTGGCTGAGCTTCATAGGCTGTCCGGTCTTGCAATGCGGTCTGTGATAGACCATCTTTGACTGAAGGAGCCGAAGCCGGACAGTTATTTTGGTTTAGTGCAACAATTCCTTGGTGCCGTATCACGGATCAATGCCATGAGAAGGTCGGCATGTATAGAGGGCGCACTAATGGCTCTTGCCCGCGTTAAAGCATATTGGACAGATATGGAGGCCACCATCGTTGCGACCCAGAATCCGGCGGGAGGCCAGGATCCGGCCGAGCACTACTTGGAGTAGGTAACAGAAGGCGCTCGTTTAATAGAGGCGCAGTGCTCGAAGAATGTCTTGTTCGAGTGACGAATCATGTCATTGTAAAAACAATGTTATTTTGATGACAAGGCTATATTATTCTTTTTGCCCGAAAGTATTATTGTGCCTCCTGCGCGGCCGTTTTTATGTATATGTGTAATATGAAAGTTAGCAGTAGTTGGCTTCAGCCCCCACGCATAAAATGCGGGGGTGTTCGCGAAAAATATGCGTAATCACACTTGATCCAACGTCTTGGTCCATTAAGGAGGTGATCGCACGTCGAACAAGGCAACCGGACTATATAGGTGTAACACTTTCACTTAGCCATAGGAGTTTGACGGTGGGGCTACTATGTAGCCCCTGGTACCTTCGCGTGCATCCGAATACGGGCGCGTGTGTACATGACCGGGGAACTGTCCTTCGTTAATGCGGAGGAATCCTAAAGATTCCGATAGGTCTTCGAGTGGTTCAACAGTCTATCGGTATATCATGACAGTCAGTTTTCGGCTTTCTCTACTAAGGTGCTCATCCGAAATAATCAGGGCACAATCACAGTAGTTCTCCTTTGGCCGCCTTAGCCGATAAGAACGGAACATAAGGCGGCCAACCCAGGAGCCGGGAAATCCCAACATTTGACCACAGACATGATTCAGAGCTGATGCATATAAGGCCAAACTCGTGATGCCGAACACTCCCGAAGGTATTCGGACTTTATGACATATACTGGGCTGAATAACGCCCTTCAGTATGAACCACGTATTTCCAAGTACGTGCATTAGTCTATCGTGGCGAAATGCCAATAACGGCAGTATCCTCTGTGGGTGTAGTACCCATGGGATGTGTAAACAACAAGAGGCAATAAAAAAGGTTTACACAGGGGCTTAATCTAAAGAGAAACCTTTGAGCCGGGCCCTGATGCACGTCTGCGCCTTCCGTTGTGCCGTGTCCTGGAAGGGTATCGCACGAATGGTGTCTGTAAAATGAAAAAACTCATGTAGAAGAGCATAACGTGAGTGTGCGATGGATAGTAAAAGTGTAAGACATTGGCCTGTTAATAAGGTCAAGCCAACAGTGGGGCTTTATTAAATATTTATAGCCCCTGGTGTCCTTTATGGGATTACATATATGGCGCCCTCGCTCAGGTTTATCCGGGCTACCAGACTCGTCTAACTATGTCCGTGGTCTTGATGACCAGTCATGCTTTCTGGTATTAGAGGCCGCTTAGAGTCCGGCCACTGGAGCCGTCGCGTATTCCTCCGCGCGTGAAGAGCGCTCTGTGTTTCCGTTAACAGTGATGATGCCACGTGGACCGGGCATCTTGAGTGTAAGGTAGGCGTAATGCGGTACTACATTGAAGCGGGCGAAGGCCGTTCTCCCAAGCAATGCGTGATAGCCGCTTTGGAAGGGGGCGATGGTGATGAGTAGTTCTTCGCTTCTGGAGTTGCCTGGGGAACCGAATGTTACCTCCAGTACAACGGAGCCCCTGCCGTAGGCTTCAATGCCTTTGGCTGATTATGGATGGGTCTATCCCCATCCTGCAGGCAGTGTCCTGGTAAATTAAATTGAGACTACTACCTCTGTCCATGAGGACGCGAGTGAGATGGTATCCCTCGATTATTGGGTCGAGCACCAAGGCAGCTGATCCTCCATGCCGCATACTAGTCGGGCAGTCCCTGTGATCGAAATTGATCGGGCAGGCCAACCAGTGGTTAAGTTTGGGGGCGACGGGCCTTATGGCGTGTGCGTCTCTGAGTGCACGCTTGCGCTTTCTCGTGAGTCCGTGAGTCGCGTGGATCATGTTTACTGTTTTTACCTCTGGTGGGAATTTTTTCTGCCCCCCAGTGTTCGGCTGGCGAGGCTCATCCTCGTCTTCACTTGGTGTTTCCCTTCCCTTGTGTTCAGCATTTAATTGGCCGGCCTGCTTGAAGACCCGGCACTCTCTGTGAGTGTGGTTCGCAGGTTTGTCGGGGGTGCCATTAATTTGGCATAGTCTGTCCAGGACATTGTTCAGGCCAGATGGCCCCTCCTTGCTGCCTTTAAATGGCTTCTTTTGTTGACTGGGTCGAGAGCCCCTGAATCCGGCGTTGACCGTTGTGTTGTCCGGGCTCTCTTCCTTGCTTTGTCATTTGTTTTTATTGCGTCGTGGTTTCCCGTTGCCATCCCTAATTTCGGATGTACTTGGGTCGCTGGTGCCTTTACGGGCCAGCCAGCTATCTTCACCTGCGCAAAAGCGGGTCATGAGGCTTGTTAAGGATGCCATTGTTCTCGCCTTTTCTTGCCCGAGGTGTCTGGCGAGCCACTCGTCCCGGATGCTATGTTTGAAGGCTGCTAAGGCTTCGGCATCCGGACAATCGAGAATTGGATTCTTCTTAGTGAGGAAGCTATTCCAAAGCTTGCGGGCAGACTCTCCGGGCTGTTGAATTATGTGACTTAAATCATCTGCATCCAGAGGCCGGACATAGGTCCCTTGAAAATTGCGCTTGAAAGCGTCCTCGAGTTCCTCCCAACTTCCAATTGAATTTTCGGGGAGGCTTTTCAACCAGTGTCGAGCTGGTCCCTTCAGCTTGAGGGGAAGGTATTTGATGGCGTGGAGGTTGTCTCCATGAGCCATGTGTATATGCAGGATAAAATCCTCGATCCAGACCCCTGGGTCTGTCGTTCCGTCGTATGCCTCTATGTTCACAGGTTTTAAACCCTGTGGAAATTCATGGTCCAGTACCTCTTCTGTGAAGCACGGGGGGTGAGCAGCCCCTCTGTATCTGGACGTGCTGTGGCGTGCCGTCGGCTGTTGTTGTGTCTGGTGCTGATTTTGAACTGGTATACGATCGGTATGATCGTTTTGGTGACCATAGTCCTCCGCCGGGGTGTGTCCTTTAGATCCTTAGATGGACCTAGCTGTGCTGGCTTTTTTGTCCAGGAGCTCGCGTAGATCCTGTGCAGTTTCGGTAGCTGCTCTGTTGCGGTTATGAAGTGGTTTGTCCGGCCTCCTAGCCGTGTTGTTTTCTGGTGGAATGGCCTCGTCGTCGAATTTTGGCAACAGCTTGCGTTTTGGGTAGCTCTTTGTGTGGCGATCGTCACCGTACTTTTCTTCAATGTCTAGCACTTTATTCCATCTGCGATTGAGCATTTCCTGTGCGGCCTTTAGCCGTTGCTTCTACTTCTTTAGACTTCTTGTAGTGGCCATAAGCCTTCTGTGCAGGTTATCTCGTTCCAAGCGTGTTTCCGGGATGATGAATGCGTCGTCATCCGGACTATGTTCTTGACGTGGGGCGGTTTGATGAATTCGTTCCTCGGGATCATTGTGATCGGGTGTCTGCTCCGGGCTGTGTTCGGTGTGACCTGGCTCATCCTCCTACACTATTGGGTCCATATGGTCGTTGTTGCCTTTAGAGTTGACTGGGGTGTCGATCTTTCTGGCGCTCTTATCGCTGTTTTTACTATTGCTGGACTTGGAGCGGCGTCTGCGCCGTTGTTTTGGCTTTTGCCCAGGGGTTTTATCTTCCAGATTGTCGTCGTCCTCCTCCTTAGGCATATCCACCATGTATATATTGTATGACGAGGTGGCAGTCCAGCGCCCCGTTGATTCTGAATCGTCTCCTGCGCCGACGTCCATACCGTCGGTATCATCAGGGTCGAAGTCAAGCGTGTCTTATACATCGTCGATAGTGGCTATGAAGTGGGTGGTGGGTGGGCAACGAATTCCTTCGTCGCCTGCTTCCCATTCGAGTGGGACATAGTTCGTCTGAGAGTCCCCTGACAAAGAGATGGACTTTGAAGAGTTCCGCATGTCGCCAAAGGGCGAGTGCTGGAAGATATCCGCATCGGTGAACTCCATTACAGGAGCCCAACCAGATTGGGCGGGCTTGGAGACGCGCGGACTGGAACCTAGAACAAGATACAAGTCCGGGACTCCGGTGTCACGGGCTTCCTTGGGGGTGAGGCCTGTGTTTGGATCTACCACCGATGAGTGTGCGGCCTCTGGGGTAGGTTCCATCCACCCATCCTCGGGCAACGCAATCCGCTCCGGATTTAGGTCCGAGGCTCCTGCAGGGGCGACATCTCGAACATTATCCGACCGCAGGTCTAAGCCGTGCTCATCGTGACTGTCCGTCGCTCCTGGCACAGGCCCGAATCCATTGAAGATCAAGTCTCCGTGGATATCGGCCGTGTAGTTCAACTTTTTGAATTTGATCTGGTGGCCAGGGGCGTAGCTGTCGATCTGCTCCATATGGCCAAACCAATTCGCCCATAGTACGAAGCCGCCGAACATGAAGATCTGTCTGGGGAGAAAACTCTCAACCTGGACCGCGTTGTTGTTGATGATTGAAGGAGTCATCGAGCCTTGCAGCGACGACACAGAGGAACTCTCAATGAAAGCACCAATGTCGATGTCAAAACCGGCGGATCTCGGGTAGGGGGTCCCGATCTATGCGTCTAAGGCCGATGGTAACAGGAGGCAGGGACACGATGTTTACCCAGGTTCGGGCCCTCTCGATGGAGGTAAAACCCTACTTCCTGCTTGATTGATATTGATGATATGGGTATTACAAGAGTTAATCTACCACGAGATCATAGAGGCTAAACCCTAAAAGCTAGCCTATGATGATTATGATTCTGATCGTCCCTCTAAGGACTAAACTCTCTGGTTAATATAGACACCGGAGAGGGCTAGGGTTTACATGGAGTTGGTTACAAAGAAGGAAATATAATATTTGGTTCGCCAAGATTGTCTTCCACGCAAAGGAGAGTCCCATCCGGACACGGAACGAAGTCTTGAGTCTTGTATCTTCACGCTCTAATAGTCCGGACAAAGCATATAGTCCAGCTATCCAGATACCCCGTAATACAGGACTCCCTCACACGCAAAGGAGAGTCCCATCCGGACACGGGACGAAGTCTTCAATCTTGTATCTTCATAGTCCAACAGTCCGGCCAAAGTATATAGTCCGGCTGTCCGAGGACCCCTTAATCCAGGACTCCCTCACCCACCAGGGGCTCGCCACCTGTTCAGACCCAGGCCCTTTTCGCCGCCCTTTGGGCCAGCTTCTCCGCGTCCCTGCAAAGACAACACCAACTCCAGTGAGGATGATACTCGTCCTCCACCTCCTCCTCCACCGGCTTGCTCTTCCTTTTCGGGCTAAAAGACCTGAGGTCAAAATCGTCCTCAAGGGTGCTGACCGAGGCAGAAGGAGAGGGAGATGGAGTCCGGTGCCGCTTGGACGAGGAGGAGACATTCACCGTCCTTTTCACCGCAGCAGCCTTCGCCGTCTTCGTCGTCGCTGTGGCCTTCATCACCCTTGTCTGGCGCACGAGTTGCTCCTATGCCGGTTGCCATTGCACAGTCTTGCCGGGCCGGACCGGCTCGCAAGAGCTGGCCTGCCAGAGGACGTGTCTACTCTCTTTTGGCGGAGGATCATCCGACTCGGTATCTTTGTCAGACGACTCGTCGTCCATCTTCTCAACAAGGGGAGCCTCGGCACCAACGTCGCTGGCCTGCCTGGCAGACTCTGCCCATCGGGCGAGCTCCTTCTCCTCCATATCCGCGTCAGCCTCGTCCTCCACGCCGCCAGCGCTGCCGGCCTCCCTGGCGATTGCTGCCTCTACCACTCTAGCAGTGATGTAGTCCAACTCCTCCTTGGTGGTGTCTTGGATGAGCTTTGGCTTGGCGTGGGCATAGCCCTCTGACAAGTTGAAGAACTCCTGCACTTCATGCGCCGGGGGCTCGGCCTAGTCCAGGTTGAGGCCATGCGTGGTGAAGTCCGGCATCATGGCAATAATGTCGGATAGGCGAGAGTTGTTGCTCAGCGGGACCACTCCCGCCGGCAACCCAAACAGGGGCCCTTTGACGGCCTTGCCAGACTTTGTGGCCTTGCCGGCCACTCAACCCAGCCGTCGTCGCCCATGTTGAGCTGGAAGATCCTCAGGCAGAAGTGTGCGTGCCCATCACCGTGAAGTTGTGCTTCAGGGTAGGGTGGAGCCTCATGACGTCAGTCGCGTTCCTGAAGTCCAAGGCCGGCCTCCCTTTGTTGTGCAGCGGGGCAATCTGGCGATGGAGGAAATATGCCCCAATCATTTCAAGGGTGTGCCCGGCCGTGGTGAGGCGGAGGATCCTGGTAGTGGTGACCAAGAGCTTCTTGTCGTTGACGTCGAGGTCGCCCCAGTCCTTGCGACGGACCAGCGGGATCTGACGAACCCGGCAGAACTCTTGCGGGTCCTCCTCCACGATATAGAGACACCGTCCCCGCCAATCCTCCCATCTCTCCATCAGTGCGCCCTCCGGATAAGCGCCCTTCTCCTGGGTCCTCGGGATCCAAGTGATGCAGCCGGAGATGGCACCCCCTAGCTGGATGCGAGGGTAAAAATAATGGTGGAAGAGCGTTGTGCTAGGGTGCACTCAGGTGAAACTCTCACAAAGATGGGCAAAGAAATCCATGCACGCCACGGCATTCGGCCCGAAATCAAGAAGGTGGAAGCTGAAGGTGCGCATGCTATCGTTGAAGAAATCAGAAAAAGGGGGACAAAGCCCGCAGGAGAAGTAATCGACAAAAAAGGGATACCGGCCTCGGCGAAATCAGCAGGGATGATGCGTGTGGAGGGATGCCCCGTCGTCGCCCTCCCCCACAGGGGCTTGAAGAAATCCCTAAGGTGAACTGCATCGACCGTCGAGGGGAAATAGGCGTGCTGCGTCCACAGCACCGCCAGCTTCTTCTCCGACGACTCCTCCTCACCGGCGTCCGTCGCCACCCCTTTGCCCTTGCTGGTTTTGGGTGCCATGGCGGTTGGGGAGTGCCGATGGATCAAGAACAATGGAAGGTGTGGCGGCAGCGAGCAAAAGCAAGAGATTGAGGAGGAAGAAGGAAGGTATGGCGGTTCCGAGATTGGAGAGGGCACAGAGGGTAAATGAGCAGCGCGCCTGCGGTTATTCCTTTTGTCACGGGGAAGGCGCAGTCTGCCTCTTTACCACTTACTGCGACGTGACACATGCGTGCAAGGACCATTCGACGCATGACCCCCACGTCACGTATGGCCCTCCACGTCACGCATTCAACGCTGGTCGTGGGGAAGCACGGCGGAAAAGGAAGTTACCGTGGAAAAAATCCGCCCCGCTTGCCCGCGCACCGTTCTGGGCCTAGCCCAACAATGCGTCGCGCTTATGTGTGGCCCAGGCCCGGGGGCTCCTGTTGGTGTACAAGAGTAGGGGCTCTCTTTTGTGCCCCTTTACTTGTGCACGTGCATTCAGAGCCGCGCTCGCGGACACACTTAGCAAGGCCAAGGAGGGAAGCCAAAGGCACAAGACAATCAAAGCAACACCAAGACCAGAGACTCAAAAAAGCAAGAGGGCGGGGTAGGCTCCCCCAGCAAGACCCTTGCCAGGGCAGCCTCCGCAGCCCTGGCAAGAGCCTTGCCTGGGCAACTTGCCCAAACGCCAACATAGCACGCCACCCTTGAACCCAAGGGTTCCAACACCATCAACCACATTGGAACCAAGGCTCGGGAGGCACCTCCATGGTGGCATGGAGATCTCCGTGAAGATCATAAGCACACAAGATCAGATGAGGACCAGAAGACGACGATCCTCGGCAAGATCCTTGCCGAGAAAATCCATGAGACCTCTGGCAAGATCTTTGCCGGGATGACCATGATGTCATGGCAAGACCCTTGCCGAGGACGCCAGCGGGGCCGCGGAGAGGCCCACATCTGCCAAGACTCCACCAGCGTTCCCATGTAGCTGCAAGCTTAGCCAGCTAGGCGAGCACCTGCGTGGCAACGTGCGGCCTCTAGACCGACTCAGCAAGCACCTGCGTGGTGGCATGCAGATCTTTGTGAACACCTTGCCACCACACCAGCTCAGCAGCCTGCCAGCTTACATGGCGCTGCATGCCTCGTTGGCCTGGACGCGTGTCGAAGCAAGGCAAAGCGGCGACGGATGGGACGGGCTTCGTTGCCATCCCTGATAAAGCAAGTGGACACCTAAGTAGCGCATTTAATGTGTTTTGTCCTGTGATGTCAGGCGATAAGCTTGTACACTGTATACACTTTCCACCTCCTGTTTGCCATTGTGGCGTCCCCTTTGAACTATAAAAGGAGACCCGAGGCATACTGAGGAGGGATTCAGATCTTTTGGACTACACACACGCCGTAGCTAGTTCAAGAAATCAAGAACACTCAAATATACACAAAAGCAGGACTAGGGTATTCTGCATCCTCGCGGCCCAAACCTGGGTAAACTATCTTTGTGCTGGCTCCTAGACCCGCTCTTTCCACATCCTCGCGCCCGCCGACCGTAGTAGGGATTCCAGTGATCCCATAGGTGTCGTTTTCCACCGACAGGGTTCAACCTTGCATATAAAAAAACTTGTTAGAGAATTACATCGCATACCTCAAAGCCCGTCAGTAGGCTGTTGAAGGCTTTGTTCGGTCCGATTTTCATAGACCAAACCTTCTCCATAACCGCACCCATTAGGGTGCGGTGCTCCACCACGTTGGAAGCGCGTTGCGGCGCTTCCTCCATAGTATGAGCGGCCTCTGGATTAACAGAGGCTGCTGATGGAGCTGCTGCTCCTCCCCCCTCCATCGAAGGAGGGTGTTGATCCAAACCCGGAGCCACATTGGTCTCCGGGACGGTGTTCAGCGAGGTCCCAAACTGTTGAGACCCTCCACCCTCGGTGGTCATGGCAGTTGTCGTGCCCCGGTTTGCGGCATTCGAGGTGTTAACCTTGGGAGCCTTCTAGACGGCCTTGTCCTCCCCTCCTCTGCCAGGAGAGGTCCTTTGGGACGACACCTCGGTGTCCTCCATGGCACGGGGGAGAGGGCTCACGATGGTTTGTCACTCTCCGGCTCTTCAGTCGCCAGAGAATTCCCCGACGAGGACAAGGGGTTCGAGATGTCGCGTGGAGGGCTAACAAGCAGGCAAAGATACAATTTACATAACAGAGACGAGAAGCGGAAGCTGAAGAAGTAAGGTTTTTGATACTTACGATTCGTCCAGGGGATTCACCTTAGAAGCTCTCCTCGGACTTTGTTCGGACTCTGAGTCCGAACTGACCAAGAAGGTGATCTTCTTCTTCGATGTCGCCCCCTCCAGATTCTTGGAGGATGTCCTCTTCGTCCTTCTTGTTTTGCGAGGGGAGTCAGTTTCCACCTCCTGCTCCTCCTCTTCATCCTCATCTTCCTCATGAGAGGAGACGGCCTTGATTTCTCCAGACAAAACATCCAAAGGACCTCTGCGGTGGAGCCCACCCTTGGGTCCTTGCCCTTCTTCTCCGGCGCCTGGTAGGGCGCCAAACCAGCATCTCCGCCGGCTGGGGAGTGTCTAGGTCTTCGGGCAACGGAGCCGGACTCTTGATCCGCTCCACTTTCTTTGTCCGGCCCTATAAAGAGGTGGGCTGATAAGATTCATATTGATCAAAAATATAGACCGGACATGTCTTCGGAAAGCTAATGCTTACCAGAGTGGCTAGATTCTCGGCATCGAGCCCAACGTCTTCGGTCTTCATGGGCCAGCTCTTCTGCGCCTTGAAAACCAGCTTCCATATTCCCTCGTGTGTCGTGCCGAGGAAGTGTTGCAGAGTCTGCAGCTCCTCCGGATTGAACTCCCACATGGGGAAAGTCTGGCGTTGGCAGGGGAGGATGCGGTGGAAGAGCATGATCTGCACCACATTGGTGAGACCGACATTCTTGCCCAACACGTTGGTGATGCGTGTTTGCAATGTCTGCACCCCCGTATGGGAACCCCAGTCGAGGCCCTTAGCAGTCCATGAGATGAGCCTCATGGGGGGTCTGGATCTGAACTCCGGAATCGCCGCCCAATTGGTGCGGCGCAGCTCGATGATGTAAAACCACTCTTGCTGCCAGACCTTGACGGTCTCGACGAAGGTCCCCTTGGGCCATGTGGCGTTGGGCATCTTGCTTATCATGGACCCGCCATAGTCTGCGTGCTGCCCATCGACCACCTTCGGCTTCACATTGAAGATTTTTAGCCATAGGCTGAAGTGTGTGGGGATGCGGAGTAGAGCCTCGCACACGACGATAAACGCCAAGATGTGGAGGAAAGAGTTCGGGTCTAGATCATGGAAATCCAGCCCGTAATGAAACATGAGTCCCCGGACAAAGGCATGGAGTGGAAAACCTAACCCTCTAAGGAAATGGGGGAGGAAAATGACCCTTTCGCCGGGCTCCAGAGTGGGGATGATTTGACCTTTGGTGGGGAGCCTGTGCATGATGTCCACGGCTAGGTACCCCACGCTCCGGAGATTCTTCACCTCCTTCTCCATAACGGAGGAGACCTCCCACTTGCCCTTGGAACCGGATCCGGCCATGGCTAGAGAGGGTGGTGGCGGTGGGAAAGAAAGAAGCCTTCTTCGGGCGTAGAGAGCTTGGGAGATTGGAAGTCTGAGGCTGGAAGAAGGCGTGGGGAAGAATGGAGGAATCTATTGCCCTCTTATAGGAGGTAAAAATGCCAACTGTCCCCCCATTTATGCCTTGAAACTCGCCTGTTCCCAACGTAAGCATGCGCTGTAAACGGTTGGATTACCCAAATCTTATTGATGAGCAATCCCGTAATAAGTGGGCACAATCTTTGTTTTGACAAGACGGGCCAAGGGGTCTCGGCCACTAAACACGGACACCGTGTGTGAAAACGGTTCAAAATACTAAAGGGTCAAGTCTGAAGCTTCGCCGGAAAAAGTTGTCAGTAAAGAAATTGTTCCTATTTTTTATATATCGTGCCTTCGTGGCTAAGGGTTGTGTTAATTATGCAAGGCAAAATACATTTCTTTTATGAGGGAAAGCTGGTGTATATTGTTCAGGGAACCCGCCTCGCAATGCCGAAGACAATCTGCGCACCAAACATGTCGTCATTGAAAACTAGTTCTGGGGCTACTGAGGGAGTCCTGGACTAAGGGGTCCTCGGGCGTCCGATCTATTCGATATGGGCAGGACTAATGGGATGTCAAGTGATACGTCTCCAAAGTATCTACTTTTCCTAATGCGTTTCCTGTTGTTTTGGACTCTAATTTGCATGATTTGAATGAAACTAACCCCGGACTGACGCTGTTTTTAGCAGAACTACCATGGTGTTATTTTTGTGCAAAAATAAAAGTTCTCGGAATGGAACAAAACTTTGCAAGGATTTTTATATCAAATAAGAGAATTTCTGGAGCCAAGAGGGACCTGAGGTGGCCACCTGGTTGGGCACAACCCACCAGGCGCGCCAGCCCCACCAGGCGCGCCCTGGTGGGTGCTGCCCACCTGGTGGCCCCACTGACCCTCAAAGCGATGTTATAAAATCCCATATTCCCAGAAAAATAAGGGAGAAAGAATTATCGCGTTTCACGAGATGGAGTCGCCGCCGTCTCCTATTCTTCATCGGGAGGCCAGATCTGGAGTCCGTTTGGGGCTCGGAGAGGGGGATCTTCGATCTTCGTCATGACCAACACATCTACATCGCCTATTTCATGATGCTCCCCACCGGGAGTGAGAAATTCCTTTTTAGGCTCGCTGGTCGGTGAGGAGTTGGATGAGATTCATCTTGTAATCGAGTTAGTTTTGTTAGGGCTTGATCCCTAGTATCCACTATGTTCTGAGATTGATGTTGCTGTGACTTTGCCATGCTTAAAGTTTGCCAATTTGGGCCCGGGTGCCATGATTTCAGATCTGAACTATTTATGTTATCATCATTATATCCATGTTCTAGATTCGATCTTGCAAGTTATAGTCACCTACTACGTGTTATGATCCGGCAACCCCGGGGTGACAATAGTCGGGACCACTCCCGGTGATGACCGTAGTTTGAGGAGTTCATGTATTCACTATGTGTTAATGGTTTGTTTCGGTTCTCTCTTAAAAGTAGGCCTTAATATCCCTTAGTTTCCAATAGGACCCCGCTACCACGGGAGGGTAGGACAAAAGATGTCATGCAAGTTCTTTCCATAAGCATGTATGACTATTTAGGGAATACATGCCTACATTCTATTTATGAACTAGAGCGAGTGTTGTATCGCCCTAGGTTATAACTGTCTCATGATGAATATCATCCAACGAGTCATCGATCCAATGCATACGAATTTATCTTATATTGTTCTTGCTAAGTTACTACTATTGCTACTTGATAGAGGCAAAGGTGTCCCAATGTTTCGATGAGATGGTGGCTATCGTTTTCTGTGGGAGTCGACCTTGACGATCCGACTATAAACATGCGAGACGACGCGCCTTAGCAATTGCTGAACCAACTTCCGAGGGGTTATTGACCACGTCGGAGCACGATCAACCTGACCACGAGGATCTGTTTCCTGCGAGCAAATGAAGAACAAGCAAGAAACTAAGATTGCAATCTGGATATTGCGAATATAAGATGAAAACTTTATTTATGAAGGTGGGGTTCCGTGACGTCTTTACCTGGTCGTTGAACACAAACGAAGTACGCGAAGTTGCAGCTATGGCGAACTTTAATCTAAACAAAACCCAAAGTCTAAATGGTGCCCTAAGGGCTATATAGGGAGGAAGAGGGGGGGATTTCGTGCCCTTGGTGGAGGGGTCCGAAACCAACCCTATCTCTTGTTTCCCCACACATACAGACTCTAAAAATAGCCTATATTTATGTATTTAGAAATTACATGGGCCTGGCCCAATAATAAGGTGAAGCAGCACCTAGAATAGCCTCGGGACGAAATTTATGAAGTGGCATCTTGTATATTTCGTCCAAGGCTTCATGCACTCATTATGGTGGCTTCAAAGTCCTGAAATCATCACTTGTAACTCCGTTCTTCTTCCCCTTGCGCATGCCATCATCTCCATTCTTGTTCTTGCTCCAATGTTCAACCTTCTCCAAGCTAGGCCCTTCATTTGTTAGCAAAACAAATGTATCCAATTTAGGCAGCATCATATTCTCATGAACATTAGAATCATTACAAAGAAACGGAAGTACCTGATAATTTAATTGGCATGCACTAGCTCTAGTAATTGGTCCAGTAAATGTAGCAGTAGGGGCTGTGGGTGTAACAATGGTATTGATGTCCTCATCATCATCCCCTTCTTGAAATGAAGTCGTCCTCAATGGAAGCTCATCTTCCTCACCCAAATAAGGCTTCAAATCTGCAATGTTAAAAGTGGGACTAACCCCAAAATTTGCGGGCAGCTCAAGTTTATATGCATTATCATTTATTTTCTCCAACACCTTAAAGGGACCATCATCTCGAGGCATTAGCTTTGATTTGCACAAATCAGGAAATCTATCCTTAGGCAAATGTAACCAAACAAGATCTCCAGGTGCAAACACAACATGTTTTCTACCCTTATCTCTAGCAAGTTTGTATTTAGCATTCATACGCTGAATGTTTTCCTTAGTTAACTCATGCATTTTAAAAATCAATTCAGCACGTTGTTTAGCATCAAAATTAACCTTCTCTGAAGATGGAAGAGGCAACAAATCAATAGGTGCACGAGGTAGGAAACCATACACAATTTCAAAAGGGCACATCTTAGTAGTAGAATGCAATGAACGATTATAAGCAAAGTCAATATGAGGCAAGAATTCTTCCCACATTTTCTTATTATTCTTAAAAACAGCCCTAAGCATAGTAGACAATGTTCTATTGAGTACTTCAGTTTGTCCATCAGTTTGGGGGTGACAAGTAGTACTAAAAAGTAGTTTAGTCCCCAACTTAGCCCATAAACATCTCCAAAAGTGGCTAAGAAATTTAGTATCACGATCTGAAACAATAGTATTTGGCACACCATGCAAGTGAATAATTTCACAAAAGAACAAATCAGCAACATTAACAGCATCATCGGTTTAATGACATGGTATAAAGTGTGCCATTTTCGAGAATCGATCAACGACAACAAATATGCTATCCCTCCCTTCTTTGCTTGAGGTAAACCTAAAACAAAGTCCATAGCTATATCCTCCCAAGGAACACTAGGTACAGGCAAAGGCATATATAAACCATGAGGATTGAGTCGTGACTTAGCTGTTTGACATGTAGTGCAGCGAGCAACAAAGAGCTCAACATCCCGTCTCATCTTGGGCCAAAAGAAATGTGTAGCAAGTACGTCCTCCGTCTTCTTCACGCCAAAGTGTTCCATTAATCCTCCTCCATGCGCCTCCTACAACAACAAAAGATGAACGGAGCTAGCTAGAATGCATAGCTGTTAGCACGGAACACAAAGCCATCATTAACGACGAACTTGTTCCATGTTCTACCTTTGTTACAATTCTGCAATACATCTATAAAATCAGCATCATGCACATATTGATCCTTGATGGTCTCCAAACCAAATATTTCGAAGTCAAGTTGTGAAAGCAAAGTATAGCGACGAGACAATGCATCAGCAATAAAATTTTCTTTACCCTTCTTGTGTTTAATGACATAAGGGAAAGCCTCAATGAATTCAACCCATTTAGCATGTCTACGATTCAGTTTAGCTTGACTTCTAATATGTTTCAAAGATTCATGATCAGAATGTATAACAATTTCTTTGGGCCATAAATAATGTTGCCATGTTTCTAAAGTCCGAAGAAGAGCATATAATTCTTTATCATAAGTAGAATAATTCGAACTAGGCCCACTCAATTTCAGAAAAGTATGCAACAGGTTTTCCATCTTGTAGTAACACACCTCCTAATCCAATTCCACTAGTATCACATTGAAGCTCAAATGTCTTATTAAAATCAAGAAGTTGGAGTAAAGGATCATGTGTCAACTTATCTTTCAACACCGTGAAGGCTTCTTCCTGTGCGGTACCCCAAACAAAAGGCACATCCTTCTTTGTAAGCTCATTGAGAGGTGCAGCAATGGTGCTAAAGTCTCTCACAAAATGCCTATAGAATCCAGCGAGGCCAAGAAAACTCCTCACTTGTGTGACCGTTTTGGGCTGCGGCCAACTCTCAATAGCTTCAATCTTGGATTTATCAACTTCAATTCCCCGTGGAGTAACAACATAGCCAAGAAAAGAAACTCGATCGGTGCAAAAGGTGCACTTCCCAAGGTTACCAAACAAACGTGCATCATGTAGAGCAATAAAAACAACATGTAAATGTTCCAAATGTTCTTCCAAAGATCTGCTCTAAATCAGTATATCATCGAAATAGACTACCACAAATCGTCCAATGAAAGCACGTAAACTTCGTTCATTAATCTCATGAAAGTACTAAGTGCATTAGTTAGCCCAAAAGGCATGACTAACCACTCATATAATACAAACTTAGTTTTAAATGTTGTTTTCCATTCATCCCCCAATTTCATACGAATTTTATGGTATCCACTATGCAAATCAACTTTGGAGAATATTGTAGAGCCACTCAATTCATCAAGCATATCATCTAGCCTAGGAATAGGATGACGATAACGAATAGTAATATTATTAATGCCTCTACAATCAACACACATACGCGATGTACCATCCTTTTTCGGCACTAGAATAATAGGAACATCACAAGTACTAAGGGATTCGCATATATAACCTTTGTCAAGAAGCTCCTGTACTTGACGCATAATCTTCTTTGTCTCCTCTGGATTGGTACAGTATGGCGCACGGTTTGGCAGTGAAGCACCGGGAATTAAGTCAATCTGATGCTCAATCCCTCAAATAGGCAATAATCCCGGTGGCACGTCTTGTGGAAAGACGTTAGCGAACTCCTGCAAAATGTTAGTGACAGCAGAAGGCATGTCCTCGAATGAAAATAATGCCTCTTTCACTACAGGAATCAGCTACTTTGCCATCAGCCACGGTGGATGGCAAAGGCATGGATGGCGGACGGCAAAGGTCTTTGCCGTCCGCCGCGGACGGCAAAAGTGGACGGCAATGTAAGGGACGGCAAAGAGCTACATTGCCGTCCGCTCCAGGCGGCTGACGGTAATGGGTCCTTTGCCATCAGCTGCCGACGGCAAAGAATGTTGACGGCAATAATTGCGCTGTTACTCCGTTAGGTGGTTAACGGCAAGCCTTTGTTGTCGGCCGCTGACGGCAAACATCAGAAGGCCTTTGCCGTCCGCCGCTATAGGCAAAGTTACTTTCTCTTTGCCGTCAGCCACTGTTGGCAAACTGACCAGATAGGTCAGCCTCCCAGGAAGCACAGTTGCCTTCCACGTGGCCTCTTTGCCGTCCGCTGCTGATGGCAAAGAGCCCTTTGCCGTCGGTGGCAGACGGCAAAGATCCTGCATAATGGCTTTTTTCCCTGTTTTTTTTAAATCCAACAATTTTCACAGCAAATATATATGACATATATAGATATATTTCACAGGGCTATTTAACAGCACATAAGTTTCATCGTACATACATATATAGTTCCATCCACTCATACATAGCAAGTTGCACATACACATAAGTTGCAACCATTAGGAACTTGCACATACATATTACAATGCAAAGTTTCATGAAGATAGAAAGTTCCATCGTAGCAAGCTAGAAGAATACTAGAAGAGAATGAAATAGAAAACAAGCACTCCATCATAGCAAGCTAGCTTCCGCGAAGTGAATGAAATCTGCAAAATGGCAAATAAGAAAGTTAGGAAAAGGTGACTAGAAGAAGAAGACTAGAAGAACAAGCACGCCATCGTTTGTGAGGTAACTTAGGTGAAATGGATCGTTTATGAGCTAACTTAGGTAAAATGCATCATTTTAGAGCTAATGTAGGTAAAATGGATCGTTTATGAGCTAACTAAGCTAATTATGCCGTTTTTTACATAAGTAAGGTAAGTACATGTCATTATTGAGCAAACCTAGTTAACTAAGCATATTATAACTAACTTAGGTCATTTTGGAGGAAACAAAGCTAAGTATAGATCGTTTTAGAGCTAACTTAGGTAAAATGGCTGGTTTTGGAGGTCAGTAAGCTTATTAAGTCATTTTGCAGGAAAAGAAGCTAACTCTAGGTCATTAAGGTAAGCATATTGGATGAAATAAAGCTAAGTCTAGGTCTTTATGCATTTGTTAAGCAAAAAACTAGAGAAACTTACCTTGATAATGGAGGTGTGGGAGCGGGCTGGCTCATGCCAGTAGCTGGAGAAGGATCATGTGATGCTTGTGTGGAGTAACGCTGCACCAAAGATCATTTCCAATGTTTCGTTAGCATGATGACACTCAAATGTTAAGACTAGCAAGTAACGTCCATTCAAATTAAACTCACCGTGGTCTCAGGAGCAATCTCTGGATCAATGGCTATGGAGCCACGGGACCTCCCGCCACTAGATACCACCACCTGCTCTAGATTGTAGGGGATCTGGCTTGGGTTAAACTCCTCCCCTTTCCTCGCCTTCCCCTTGACTTGCTTGTAAGAGGCAGTGTGGGCCATGGCATACAGGTCGTACCCCTCTGGCACCTTATCCGTCTTATTGTAGCATGCCTGAAAGAGAGAAACAAAGTAAATTACTAATTAAAGGGCTCAAGATAGCATGATGAATGAATTGCATTAATAATGAAGCAAACCACATTACCCAATTCCGCCCGAACTGATATAAGCTGGAGCTACCTCGATGGTGTGGCACACCTTCAATTTGGGCAGGTTTGTCCTTGGCCTCAGTCGACTCCCCTTCCATCTTTCAACACCTGCCATGAAAAAGAGTAAACGAAATTAGTACAACATAAAAAAATACCAACATGAATAATAATATGTATATCACTTAAGTGTATCATCATCAAGTACAACATAAAAAATTTGAATACCTGACACTACTAATAATCTCGATCAGTATCATCAATAAATGCATAATCATCATCATCACTATAATCAATGACGGGCTCATAGGGTTTAGTGGCATCAACATGTGGAAGGCCACCTTTACGTAATCTGTCAAGCATTGAGAGGTCGTCCGCAGCAGTAACCTCTTCTTGTTCCGGCTCTTCTTGTTCCTCCTCTGGGGTGATGTGGGATTCACTGTCGCTGTCTACTTCAATTTTTTAGGGTGACGTATACCGGTTCTTGAAACGCTTTTTGGAAAGACGTGTCTCTTGGAAGAATTCTCCTTCATATGTGTCTGGGTTAATGTGAGGTTCATAATCCTCTTCCTTTGGGGGAGATAGTCTAGAACGTGGCGGCACTTCATAAACGACATCCCAACCTTTCAGATTTGGATTAGTTTGGTAGGCCCAGGGTAGATAGAATACTTGGGTCGCCTGTTGAGCCATAATATAGACATAAGGAACATCTAAATGGGTGCTTTGGTTGATTTCAACAAGCCCTATATGTTCATTAGTCCTTCTAGTCTTCTTCGGCTGAAACCAATAACATTTGAAGACTACGACATTCGGTGGGTTTTCACCATCGAATAGAAGTTCATAAATTGCTTCAACTCTCCCATAATACTTGGTACCTCCTTCGCTGATAGCAGATACACAACAATTTGTAGACTTTCGGTCAGCCATAGATAGCTCTTTGCCATAGATACGAAAACGATACCCGTTGATGTCGTATTTGTCAAATGAACGGACCTTATAGTCAAAACCATTAGCGACTTGTCTCAATTCAGCGTCCATAGACTCTGAATTAGCCTAAAAGTTTAATATGAAAGGATTGTTGCATTACGCACAAATTAGCGAATGAAATGAAATTGTCTAATAGAATTTACCGTTTGTTTGAACCAAGAGATGAAACCGGGATAGCCGCCTCCTTGCTTTGCGAGAAGCTCATACTCTTCGACTGAATCCTTTCGGATCACCGCTCCATACGAGAATAGGGCAACGTATCGACTGTATGAAATATCCAGGAATAAGAGCAGTTCAAAGGAAATAGAAGTTGTGAAACAATGTACCGAGAACTTACTCGATGTACGGCCGCACTTCTATCAGGTTGTTGAAGATATAGAACGAAATGGTCCGCCATTCTTCGTTATCCAAAGATACTGGATTTGAAACACTGGCTGGTGCGAGATTACCTTTGAATAGGCTGAGAATGGATCCACCCTTTTTAGGCTCGTCAGCATTGTACCGAGGCTTCGGATTATGCAAATGACGATTTTTGGTTTTGTAGTGTGCTGTCATGAAGTTTGCCGCCTCCTCAGTGATGAATGCCTCAGCCATAGACGCTTCAATTCTACGTTTATTTTTACATTTTTCTCGAACCGTCTTCTACATCCTCTTAGTTGCGTAGCACCAACGATTTTGCACGGGCCCCCCCAATCTTGCCTCAGTCGGGAGATGCAAAATGAAATGCTGCATTGGATTAAAGAAGCCCGGTGGAAAGATCTTCTCTAACTTGCAGATCAACTCTAGCGCCAACTCTTCCATTTCTTCTAGCACGCCAGGCGATAGTTCTTTCGCACAAAGAACACGGAAGAAATAGCTGAGTTCTGCCAGTACTAGACATTCATCCTCAGGGATGAATCCACGCAACATCACCGGCATTACCCACTCAATCCATATGTGCTAATCATGACTCTTGAGAACAAATATCTTCAATTTATCAAGACTCACTCCCCTCTTTAGATTCGCAGCATACCCATCAGGGAACATCAACTGTGTTTTCACCCACAAGATAATTTCCCTCATAGCTAGCCTTCCAAGATTGAACCACGCCTTTGGCTTCGTCCGGTTCTGCTTTCCTTTCGGTTCTTTCATGTTTCGTAACGGCCTATCACATAGTGCCTCCAGATCGACTCTAGCCTTAGTATTATCCTTTGACTTCCCATCTATGCCGAACAATGTACCAAAAAGTGCCTCGGCGATATTCTTCTCAGTGTGCATCATGTAGATGTTGTGTGGGCAAAGGAGGTCTTTGAAGTAGGGCAGATCCCATAAGCACGTTTTGTGAGTCCAGGCGTGCTCAGAATTATACCCCTTGAAGTCCGCATAGTCAAGCCTAAATAAGGCACATCCTTTCTCACAGGCATGTATCTTCTCATAGGGCATCTTCAGTGCATGGAGGATTTTGTCCGACTGGTACAGGTTTGCAGGCATTACATGGCCTATGGGTAGAAAGCGTCCAAATACTGTCATAATTGCGTCATAGCATTCTCTGCCCAAGTTGAACTGAGCCTTCAAAGCCATTACTTGTGAGATGGCATCCAACTGACAAAGCTCAGTGTGCTCATGGAGCGGACGTTTTGAAGACTCCAACATTTCATTGAAGGCCTTTGCAGATTCCTCCATCTCCTCGTTCGAATCCCGAGCATCATCATAGTCTTGCACCATGTTTTCCATCCCGGTACCATGCTCGTCGGTGAGACGATGATCCACCTCAGCTCGGTCACGTTGGGCAGACTCACCATGAAATGTCCACACCATATAATCGGGCGTAAAACCATTCTTCTGCAGGTGTTTACCCATTTCAGCCTCTGTCCTCTTTTCCCAAGTGCCGCATCGGAAACAGGGGCACCAAGTTTTCCTCTGGCCATTTGCAAATGCGGCTTGCACAAACCCCTTGGTTTTTGTGAACCATTCAGCGCTCCATTTGCTTTGACCAGTGTGACCGGTATACATCCACGCACGATCACTCGTCTTGACTTTCAGAGCTACTAGACACACAACAATTATATATATAATTCACCATGTATATATTCATCAGTTGATCTACTTTGTCAATTTTATTACGTCCATGCAACCTACACTCTAATATGTAATGATAGGTCCTAATCCCACCCGAGTATTTGTAGATTGGGTTCATTTTCCCAAGCTATGCTCCAGATCCGACGGAAAATTTCGGCAACACATCCCCGCTGTTCACCTGATACACGTCTCTGCAATAAACAGAGAGGATGTGTACCCAGAGAACAACAAGGGAGGCACTAATGAAATTTATGCGTCGGATCCGGAGCAAAGCATATGGGAAAACAAACCCAATCTACACATACTCGGGCTGTCCATGGATAGCATTGGACAATTCGAAAGAATCAAGGTTATAAATATGCAAATGCATGCATATTTATAACTATGACGCTTTCGAACGGGAGACACATATTGGTTACGCATACTGATGATTCAAGACACATATATAGCTAGCTACCAAATTTCATGTCATTTGTGCAAATAATTAATGGGGGAGAAGGACATGTCATTTGTGCTCACCCACGAACGAAGGGGCAGAGCTCGTCAAACACATGGCGAGGTCGTCGAACACCAAACCTCGCAGCAATGAAACAACTGCACATCTAAATCTACCCGATCAACACAATTATATATGATGTTTTTCATAACAAAATCAAAAAATATATGACCTAACTAATAATTCACAAATATATAACCCCGTCGGCCTCTGGAAGGCCAAAGAGCACCTTTTCGGGAGGTTTAGGGGGTCGGGGTGTCATGTCGGTGTCGGGGTGCTGTTTCGGGGTCAGGGTGTCGTGTCGGGGTCGGGGTGTCGGGGTGTGGTGTTGTGGTCTGTGTGTCGGGGTGTGGTGTCGGGGTCGGGGTGTCGGGGTCAGGGTGTCGGGGTCAGGTGTCGGGGTGTGGTTTTGGGGTCGGGGTGTCGGGGTCAGTGGTCGGGGTGTTTCCTTCTATCCTTCTTCTTCTTTCCTTCTCTTCTTCTTCTTTTTTCTTCTTCTTTCCTTTCTTCTTCTTCTTCTTCTTCTATCCTTCTTCTTCTTTCCTTTCTTCTTCTTCTTCTTCTTCTTTCCTTTCTTCTTCTTTCCTTTCTTCTTCTTCTTCTTTTTTCATCTTTTTTCTACTTCTTTTACTTCTTTTCTTTTCTTCTATTCTTCTTCTTCTACTTCTTCTACTTCTTTTCTTCTTCTTCTTTTTCATCTTTTTTCTACTTCTTTTCTTTTCTTCTTTTTCATCTTTTTTCCACTTCTTCTTCTTTTCTTCTACATATTCTTTTTTCTAACACTAACACTAAATTTTCTTCTTTTCTAACACTAAATCTAACACTAACACTAACACTAACAATTAAAGAAGAATTAAACAACAACAAAAGAAAAACAGAAAAAAATATTCACCGGAGCAGGGGGCGACGCTGGCAGTGGGTCGGTGGGTGGGGGGCAGCGGGGCCCCGGGGCAGTGGGATGGCCGGACGGCGGGGGCGGGGGTGGGAGGGGCGGGGGCAGCGTCGGGCGGCGGGACGGTGGGGGCGGGGGCGGGGGCGGCGCCGGGCGGCGGGATGGTGGGGCGTCGGCGTGTGGGTGAGGGGGCTGTGGCGGGGGCGGCGCCGGGCGGCGATGGCAGGGGTGGCGCCGGGCGGCGGGGCACCGGGGCGTCGGCGGGTGGGGGAGGGGTGGGGGCGGCGGCGGCGCCAGGCGGCGGGGGGCGGTGGCGGGGGCGGCGAGGGCGGGGGCGGCGCCGGGCGGCGGGGGTGGGGACGGCGCGGTGGGTGGACGATGTGGGCGTCGGGGAGGAGGTCGAGGGAGAAGAGAGAGTAACGGGCGGGGGAGGGGGCTCGGCTGTTAGTTAGGTTAGTTAGGTTAGCCTTTGCCGTCCGTCCTCCTTTGCCGTCAGCTTTTGCTCATATGTGCCGTCTGCTACGGACGGCAAATAGGGGGGACGTTATGTTTTTTCGTTAGTGGGTGCCACCTCCCTCTTTGCCGTCAGCCAGCGGACGGCAAAGATTCTTTGCCGTCAGCCAGCGAATGGCAAAGAAATGGCCGATGGCAAAGACCTTCTTCGTCGTCTGCTTCTTGGTAGCTGATGGCAAAGGCCTTCTTTGTCGTCCGCTAGCTGACGGCAAAGATATGGCAGACGGAAAATTCCCTGATTCCAGTAGTGTTTGCACACAAACGCATAGCAAACAGATTTGCTGAAATCTAGCTCATCAATATCAGATTTGGTGGCAAATAAACATGCACTTTTCAATTTAATTTCAGAAGCAACACTAGATGGTTTATTATTAGGCCTCATTTGTTGCTCAAATTGTTTTGCCACAATCTGATTTTCACTCTTATTCTTCTCCTGTTTTGCTTTATTAGGTCTATTAATGTCATCTTTCAAAATGGAATCAGGAGTCATAGGAAGCAAAGTAATATTTTTATCCTTATGAACAAGAGTATACTGATTGTTTCTACCATGGTGTACAGAATTTTTATCAAATTGCCATGGTCGACCAAGTAATAAGGAACATGCTTGCATAGGTACCACATCACAATCAACATAATCAGCATATGTAGAGATACTAAAATGCACACGAACAGTACTTGTTACCTCAACCTTGCCGCCATTTTTGAACCATTGGATGTAGTAAGGATGTGGATGTGGTCTTGTGGTGAGAGATAGCTTCTCCACCATCTCCATGCTAGCCAAGTTGTTGCAGCTCCCTCCATCTATGATGACACGCACAGAACATTCCTTCACAACTCCCTTTGTATGGAACAAATTATGCCTCTGATTTTTCTCAGCTTGTGTGACCTGCACACTCAAAACACGTTGAGCAACTAAACATTCATACCTGTCAGCGTCTTCAGCAGCCATGTATTGCGTCTCAAGATCAGAATCATCTCCACCGTGTTCTTCACGTGTAATAAGAGCCAAAGTCTCATCACCATAATCACTAGCGGGTTCAAACCCACCATCCTCAGTAGCAATCATCACACGCTGAGATTTGCATTCTCGCGCATAATGTCCACTTCCCTTACAACGACGATAAATAATATCACTTGTGTGCCCTGTTGATCCCATGGAAGAAGAAGAGCTCTGTGCAGGCCCGGCGCATGTGCTCTTGGCAGATAGTGGTGGTTGTGCTTGCTTTCTTGTATCACGGCTGGAGGTGGCAGCTGATAGAGGTGCTGGTGCAGTGGAAGTAGAGGATGCACGCGGTGTCCAGGATGAAGGTCGACCTGCAGAAAAGTTAGTTCGTGCCAATGCTTGTCGATCCTGCACTTCATGTTCAGCTTTACAAGCAAGATGGAATAAACGAGTGATATTAGTATACTCCTTATACTCTAGAATGGTCTGAATCTCTCTATTTAATCCACCCATAAAACGTGCAATCATAGCTTCATTCTCCTCAAAAATACCACATCTAATCATGCTAGTTTGTAATTCCTGATAATATTCTTCTACAAAAAAAATTCCGTGTCTTAAACGCTGCAATTTTTGAAGTAATTCACATTGATAATATGGTGGAACCCAACGAGTACGGATAGCAGTTTTCGAAGCAGCCCAAGTAGCTGGAATAGGGTGTAATCTACAATGTTTAGACCACCATACACATGCAAAACTAGTGAAGGCACAAACAGCAGCAGCAACCCGTCTCTCCTCGGGGTATTGTAAACATGTAAAACATTGTTCAGTTTCTAACTCCCAAGTAAGATATATATTAGGAACATATCTACCCTCAAATGGTGGAATATTCAATTTCAGTTTAGGAACATGGTCATGATCTCGTACCTGAGGTGGTGGTGCAGGCCTACCATTGCGATTATATACCTGAGGTCGACCTGCTAGTGGTGGTGCTGGTGGCTGCACGTAGTTCTAATTTTGATCAACCTCATCCTCATAATCGCCCGTATAATCATCATCCTCCTAAGTACCAGCAGCAGTAGCAGGAGCCAAAGAAGCATCAACAATAGGTACAGCAGCACCTGAATTTTGACCAAGCTCAATTGGAACGCGCTGTGCTCGTCCCACTTGATTTGGAAGGCGGCGTTGGAGATGTTGTTTTTGTTGTAGAGGTGCAACGGGTGCAGACGGTGGTGGTTGGGGAAGACGCTTGAGCAATTCATTAAACTTGTTATCCAGCCTTGTCTCAAATGACTTCCCCATGGCATCAATCTTCTCCATAGCCTCTTCAAATTTGTTTAGCACATCTCCCACCTGGCCACTCATCATTTGCTGAAATTTATCATGCAACTCCTTGTTCGTCATGTTCTCCCAATCAGTCTCATCGGCTTGTGATCCTGCCATGGTTAGCAGCAATAGAAACACAAAAGAATATGATCCTACAAACTACTAGGAAGTGGTGGTGATGGTGGTTTGTCACAAATCCTTCAAGCGAATCTCAAATTCTTACCAGTTCTTACCCAGCAGCAGGTGGTGATCGGCAACCGTTGTAGTCAAAACTCTCAAAGCTTGGATAGGGCGATTACCAGGGAGAGTCAAATGCACGATGTAGATGTATGTGGAGCTGGGAAGGCTTATAATATGGTAGCAAAAAGGGTCAGCAATAATGAATTTAGAGATGCAAAGTTGAATAAACGCTCAATGACGATACTGTGCTGGTCCTAGGCTAGACCGTGCTAGAGATGCGAGCCTAGAACACTAACAAAATCACGGCGCTGCACGGAAACAAGGGAAAAGCACACTCTGAATTTTTTTTGCTCTTTTTTTTGCGCTCTTTTTTTGGGCTCCTCTTTTTTTTTGCCGAAAATCACTATAATGGCGAGTGTCTCAAAACTCTTCCCAAGTCAAGATAACAGGATAGACACGAAATTTTTGTGACCAATTTTTTTTTGACTGCCCGGACCCAAAAACTGGAAACGACTAAAAAAAGCTTTCTATAACGGCAACTGTCTCAATACGCTTGGAAACACCTAAAAATATGGTAGCCAGAATTTTTTTTATCAAGTGCATTTTCGGCAAATTTTGGGTCTAAACGGAGGGTGGTTTCCGGACTCTTTTTTTTTTGGGAAACAAACCTCTTCTATGGACGGCAAAAGATTGCTGGAATCCGAAACCTACTCAGACAAGGAAAACACAAATCTAGAAACAGATGGATCTCGGAATTTAACCTAATATGAGATGGACTCGGAGGGGTGGTTGTATATGGATGTGGGTCGATGGTGGTATATGGACTCGGATCGGTGTTGGTATATGCACTCGGAGCAGTGGCGGATAAGCGGTGATGGTAGATGGCAGGGGCGATGTATCTGGTGTGGTTGTTGTATATGGCAACGGATGATGAATCTGGTGTGGTGGTGGTATAGGCAGCGGATAATGATGGTGTGGCGGCGGCGTGAATACCCGTGAACAGAACTCGAAACTCTAAAAGACTAGACGCTAAGACCAGCAACTAGACACGATGATGCAACCAACAAATCAACAAAGCAAAATACTGAAAAGACTATGCAATGGCTCAGACTGGTTCGGATATGATGAACTAACCCTATTTTTTTGTGGCTTTTTCGTGGACTGTAGGTATGAAGAACAGACTCGATCTAAACTACGAAAAACTGTAAAATCTCACTGAGCAACCTGAAAATCTGATACCACTTGATAGAGGCAAAGGTGTCCCGATGTTTCGATGAGATGGTGGCTATCGTTTTTTGTGGGAGTCGACCTTGACGATCCGTCTACGAACGTGTGAGACGTCGCGCCATAGCAATCGCTAAACCAACTTCCAAGGGGTTATTGACTACGCCGGAGCACGATCAGCCTGACCACGAGGGTCCGTTTCCTGCGAGCAAACAAAGAACAAGCAAGAAACTGAGATTGCAATCTGGATATTGCGAATATAAGATGAAAACTTTATTGATGAAGGTGGGGTTCTGTGACGCCTTTGTCTGGTCGTTGAACACAAACGAAGTACGCGAAGTTGCAGCTATGGTGAACTTTAATCTAACCAAAACCCAAAGTCTAAACGGTGCCCTAAGGGCTGTATATATGGAGGAAGAGGGGGGGGGGGATTTCGTGGCCCTTGGTGGAGGGGTCCGAAACCAACCCTATCTCTTGTTTCCCCACACATACGGACTTTAAAAATAGCCTATACTTATGTATTTTGAAATTACATGGGCCTTGCGCAATAATAAGGTGATGCAGCACCTATAATAGCCTCGGGATGAAATTTATGAAGTGGCATCTTGTATATTTCGTCCAAGGCTTCATGAACTCATTATGGTGGCTTCAAAGTCCTGAAATCATCACTTGTAATTCCGTTCTTGTTCCCCTTGCACATGCCATCATCTCCATGCTTGTTCTTGCTCCAACGTTCAACCTTCTCCAAGCTAGGCCCTTCATTTGTAAGCAAAAGAAATGTATCCAATTTAGGCAGCATTATATTCTCATGAACATTAGAATCATTACCAAGAAATGAAAGTACCTGATAATTTAATTGGCGTGCGCGAGCTCTAGTAATTGGTCCAGTATATGTAGCAGTTGGGGCTGTGGGTGTAACAATGGTATTGATGTCCTCATCACTACTGCTATATTACTGCTACAATATCACTGCTATTACTATTACTGTTACCGTTACTACTGCTGCTATCATCAAGACTATCATACTACTGTGCTACTAATCACTTTGCTGGAGATAATTAATCTCCAGGTGTGGTTGAATTGACAACTCACCTGCTAATACCTTCAAATATTCTTTGGCACCCCTTGTTTTGAATCTATAAATTTGGGTTGAATACTCTACCCTCGAAAACTGTTGCAATCCCCTATACTTGTGGGTTATCAAGACCTTTTTCTGGCGCCGTTGCCGAGGAGCATAGCTATATTTATTGAATCACTTGGTATTATTGTCATATTGTCACTATGAAGAATCTGAAGGATGCTAAGACTAAGATTTTTCCCTCGAAGACGAGGGGAGGTAAGGAACTGCCATCCAGTTCTGCTTTAGATTCACCTTCTGTTATAAGTAAACTTGCAACACCACAACATGCTATCAATTCTGATATGTCGCAAGTTATTGATGATGCTACTTCTGCTATGAATGCTAGTCATGATGATGCTAGTACCTTGCTTGACGATAATGTGCCACTAGGTGAATTTCTTGATGAACAAATTGCTAGAGTAAGACAACATGATATTGTTGAATTTGATGATGAACTTGAAACTGAAATTTTTGAAACACCTACTAGAGCTAGTCCTCATAGATATGAATTGCCAAAGGTATTGAAAGGTTATACTATAAGTAAGGAGGCAACTAGAGATATTCTTGCTTGTCAGGATAGAGATGATCTAGAGAAATTATTATGCAAGTATAAAGAAAGATCTATGAATGCTAAAATGAAATGTGATCCTAAGTTTGCTACTTCGCCTATTGTTATTGCTGATAAGGATTATGAATTCTCTGTCGACCCAGAGTTAATCACTTTGGTTGAATCTGATCCTTTCCATGGTTATGAAACTAAAACTGTTGTGGCACATCTTACTAAGTTGAATGATATAGCTACCCTTTTTTGCTCATGATGAGAAGATTTGCTATTACAATATTCTCAAGTTATTTCCGTTCTCATTAAAGGGTGATGCTAAAGCGTGGTACAATACTCTTGCTCCTGGTTGTGTGAGTAGTCCCCAGGATATGATCTATTACTTCTTTGAAAAATATTTCCCTGCTCATAAGGAACAAGCTGCCTTGCAGGAAATATTTAACTTTGTGCAAATTGAAGAAGAGAGTCTCCCACAAGCTTTCGGGAGGCTTCTCCAATTGCTTAATGCTTTGCCTAATCATCCTCTTAATAAAAATGAAATACTTGATATCTTCTATAATGGAATAACCGATGCTCCTAGGGACTTCCTAGATAGTTGTGTCGGTTGTGTTTTCAGGGAACGAACTATTGGGAAGCTCACGAATTATTGAATAACATATTGAAAAATCATGATGATTGGACTCCTCCTGAAATACCTATTAGACCCATTCCAAAGAAGAGGGGTATCTTATATCTTAGTCCTAAAGATATGCAAGAGGCAAGGAAATCTATGAAGGAAAAAGGTATTAGAGCCGAGGATGTTAAAAATTTACCACCTATCGAAGAAATACATGGGCTTGAAGCACTTCCACCACCCAAGGTGGTAGAGGTAAAATCTTTAATGAGATTCAATGATAGTGATGATCCTCATAATAAACATCATAGTCAATGCCTTTATGAGTTTTATAATTACATTAGAAAGCAACATCACTTCAATGCAAATGTTATGAAACAACTGAAATACAACTCTGATATGATTGCTCGCTTAAGTGACTTGTTATTTAGAATCTCAAATGATGTTAGAGGTGTAGGAAAACATGCTCAAGAACTTTATCCTGAGGGACACCCAAATAGAATTGAACAAGATTCTCGAAGGAATAACACCACTACACCTAGTTCTTCTAAAAATAAAAAGAAGAAGAAACATCATAAGACTTTACCTGCCCCTAGTGAACCTGAAATGGAAAAACCTCCTGATAATGATAAAGAAATTTCTATCTCTGATGCTGAAACTCAATCTGGTAATGAACACTCGCCTTCTAATAATGAAAAAGGTAATGATGAGGTTCATGAAGACACTCAACCTAATGATAAAGAACAAGATAATGATGTTGAGATAGAACCAACTATTGATCTTGATAACCCACAACCTAAGAATAAAAGATATGATAAAAGAGACTTTGTTGATAGAAAGCATGGAAAGGAAAGAGAACCATGGGTTCAAAAGCCTATGACATTTCCACCTAAGTCAACTAAAAAGAAACATGATGAAGAATTTGAAAGCTTTGCTGAAATGATTAGGCCAGACTTTTTGCGTACTCGCTTGACTGATATCTTGAAAATGCCTCCTTATGCAAAGTATATGAAAGACATCATCACCAATAAGAGAAAAATAACGGAAGCTGAAATCTCCAATATGCTTGCTAATTACACTTTCAAAGATGGAGTACCTAAAAAACTTGGAGATCCGGGAATACCAACTATACCTTGCTCCATTAAAAGAAACTATGTGAAAACTGCTTTATGTGATTTGGGAGCTGGTGTTAGTGTTATGCCTTTCTCTTTATAGAAAATACTTGATTTGAATAAACTCACACCTACTAAAATATCTTTGTAAATGGTTGATAAACCAATGGCCATACCTATCGGTATTTGTGAGGATGTGCCCGTTGTTGTTGCTAATGTCACTATTTTGACTGACTTTGTTATACTTGAGATGCCCGAGGATGAAAACATGTCAATTATCCTTGGTAGACCCTTCATGAATACCACAGGGGCTGTTATTGATTGCAATAAAAGCAAGGTCACTTTTCATATCAATGGTAATGAGCATACGGTGCACTTTCCGAAGAAACAATTCCAAGTGAATCGTATTAATGTTACTGAAAAATCTCCAACAATCACTATTGGAAAATTTTCAACTACCTCTACCTACTGTCAAAAAGAAATATGAAATGCTTATTGTTAGGGACATTCATATCCCCATTGAGGTAACTTAGTGATTTACGAAAGTTCTTCGGTTTCATTCTAATCGAAAGTGGTTGTTAATAAGACTTGATCAACCTTATTAATGGATCTTTTTTGAGAGGTATGAAGTTTATGAATTTAGTAAGCACTACCTTCTGTCCCTACCTTTTGTTTTCTGTTTTTACTAGTTAAATAAAAGAAAATGCCATGCTTTGTCTATTTTCTGAGTTTTCCGTGCAATAAAAAATGACCCAAAAATAAAAGTTCTCAGAATGCTCTGAAAATCTGATACGATTTTTTTCTAAATATTTATGAATTTCTAGTGCAAATAATATCAGAGGGAGGTGCACCAGGTGGGCACAACACACCTGGGCGCGCCAGCCCCCCAGGCGCGCCCTGGTGGGTGCTGCCCACCTGGTGGGCCCCTTCACTTACTTCTTCCTCCCACACCACTCCATTCACACAGAAAAGAAAATCACCACCACTCTCTTTCTCGTGTTCTTGCTCCCGAAATCGCGGATTTCGATCTCTTTGCTCGAAGCTCCGTTTCCGAAACTGTTTTGGGGAGTTGTCGCTTGGTATATGACTCCTCCATCTGTCCAATTAGTTTTTGTTTTAGTCGTTTATATTTAGAATAATTAGCTACTCTTGGTGCTGCTGTAGATGAGCTTGCATGTTGAATTCTTAGAGTTCTAAGTAGTTTGAATGCTTGCTATTGTCGGCGTTCTGGATATGGGGGTATCCAGACTTGCCTGCCTGCGGCCCAGCACGTGGATCCATCAATGGCCTGGTACGGCCTAGCTTCAGCATTAACGACTCAAGACCCTCGCGAGGGGCCAAGCCTCGCGAGGCGGGCGACACCAAGACCCCTGAGGGGATCAGCCTCAACAGGTTGGCTCCCGAGGGGCGGAGAGTTCTATGCAAGGTGCACCTCATGAGGCTCAGCTGATGTGAGCCATGACGACCAAGGCCAGGTGGGCGCCAGCAGGAGAGCGCCAGTTTCCTCTTTGGTGCAAGGGAGGCAAGTCGCGGGTGCGGAGTCCCGAGGAATCAGCCAAAGGTTTCCATTCTGGTGCAACAATACCAATACCACTAGGACGGCAGGGCACAGGTCATCGTCGAGCCCACCGCGGCGTCACGACCAGGGGCTTTTTGCATGCGAAGACCACTTTAGTCAGGATAAGCTGTACAGCTTGTCCCCATTCAAATCCGGCTGTTGTAGGATCCCTTCCCGCCAACATTTGGGAAGAGGACCAAGGCCACTATAAATAGGACTTAGCCACCACCATAGAGGGGGGATCAAGTGGAGAGCAAAGGGCATCGGATCCACCCTCATTGGAACACCTCACCAGCTCTCTTGAGCTCAATAACACCTCACCTCCTGAGGCATGTTCATCCACTATACTAGTTCATCCTTAGCCCCTCGAGGCCATCCACCAAAATGCTGGAGTAGGGTATTACATTGCAAGGTGGCGCAAACCAAGATAAAGTGTTGTGTCTCTTTGTCTCTTCGAGCCCATCACGCTAGGCTTAGGACGATCGCGAGTAGGCAGGCTGGATAGGTTGAGATCTCCGCATGCACCCTAGAATTCAAACCTTTCAAGGGTTTGCGGAACCCATAATCTGACATTTGGTGCGCCAGGTAGGGGTGCGTCGGATCTTCTCTTCCGTCGATCGATCCACCATCACTGCGACACCTCCATGGCCAACACACGCCAGGCCGCAGTCACTGCCCGCGTTGCCCAGATGGCTCTGACAGGCGATGATTGTGCTCATCATGCTCTATCTCCGGTGGCCAACGCTGCCACGGGCCCTGCCAGCCACGAGTAGCAAGCTTCATCGCTGCACCCTTCGATGCGCCGCAACGGGCGCATCGCCACTCCGTCACTGACCCTGGTAGCTTCATCCTCCCATGTGCGTCACGGCCCAGCGAATGCGCAGGCCGCTCTGCTCATGGCGCGAGAGATCCTCCGTTATCGCCCGGTCGATGACTTCTACAAGGAATGGCTCGAGCGGATCGCTGAGCTAGTTAGCGCGGCTGGGGGCTCTACTGCAACAGCCCGCTCACTGCCTCAGCAGCTGCCTGCCGCGGGCGATGTGGCTCATGGGGCTCCTCCACCACCTCCGGCCCAGGGCACCGTCATCGAGCCAAGGCATGTGGCACCACGGCATGACCCGCCACGCCAGGCGACTGCACGGGAAGAGGTGAGCTACCAGGTGGTGCAGCGGCCTCAAGGGGAAACACGCGTGCTTCCTGCACCCCCATGCCACGCCCGCGAGCCGCGCGTGCACCAGGATCAAGTTCCACCTCCTCGACGGGCCCCCGTGGCTACAGCAGGATGTCGCAGGTTCATCTCGGAGGTTCACAACATCATCTGGCCGAGCAAGTTCAAACCTGACCTGCCTCCACGCTACGACGGCATCACCGACCCCACCGAGTTCCTGCAGGTCTACGAGCTGAGCATCGAAGCGGCCAGCGGCGACGAGAAGATCATGGCAAACTGGTTCCCCATGGCCCTCAAGGATGGCGTGCATTCTTGGCTCCTGAATCTCCCCGTGGGATCGATCTCTTCGTGGGAGGAGATATGCGGCCACTTCATCGCCAACTTCTAGGGCACTCGCGACCGTCCGCCGGTCGTGGGTGACCTACATCGCATCAAGCAGCGGCCAGGAGAGACCATGCAGAACTATATCCAGCGCTTCAACAACGTTCCCCTCAAGATCCCCAAGGTGTCGGACGAGGCCATCATTTCAGCGTCCACTGATGGCCTCCGTGATGTCAAGATGAAGGAGGAGCTCGCCATCCACAAGGACCTCTGCACAGCCTTGGAGATGTTCAATATGGCGAACAAGTGTGCAAGGGCTGAGGAGGGGCGCCTCTCCCTCCTCGAGCTCCCCGATGATGACCCCGAAGTCAAGAAGGCCAAGGCCAAGGACGTAAAGCGCAAAGGGCTGGCCGTGCTCGTTGCCAAGCCAGAGATGTAGCGCGGCTGCGACCACCCGAGTCTTCCAAAAGCAACTGACCGTTTTGCATCTTCCACAACGTCCACAGCCGCAACACCAACGACTGCCAGGAGCTCAGGGCCCTCCGTGACGGGCGCCTCGGTCGACGCCCCCAAGCACAACGATCGAGGCTACGACCGTGGAGGTGGTCGAGGTGGAGCATGTTGGATGGACGCGACCATCGCCAGGAGTGGCGCAACCATCCTCGGGAGGACCGCTGGCAGGGCCAACTTCACAAGGGCACCTGGAGGGAGCAGCCTCATGAGGATTGCCCTCAGGGCAATGCTGGTCTTCCTCCACTGCCTCCACGACCGAGAAGGAACAAAGATCATCACCAGGACGAGGGGGCTGAGGGCTTCCAAGAGCCTCGGGCCATTGCCTACATTATGGGTGGCTCACAGGCCCCGGCTTCTCACCGCATCTTCAAGCAGTTCGCACACAAGGTGAATGCAGCACTTCCCAAGCCCGAAGTGACTCACCCGCTAGGTGGTCCAAATGCACCATCACCTTTAGCTCCTCAGACGAACTCAAGTGCGCGGCCACTGCCGGTGCACTCCCCATGCTCTGCTCACCCGTCATCAGCAATGTGGTCGTCACCAAGACTCTCATCGATGGTGGGGCGGGACTCAATGTCCTATCTGTTCAAACCTTCGATAGGCTCCAAGTGTCGTACTACCAGCTTCAGCCAACCAAGCCATTCTCAGGAGTGACCAATGGTTCCACACACCCGATAGGGTAGGTCTGCCTCCCTATCACCTTCGGCGAATGCAACAACTACCACACCGAGCTCATCAATTTCGACGTCGCTGACATTCGCCTATCGTACAACGCCATCCTAGGGTACCCAGCACTGGCCAAGTTCATGGCAGCAACGCTGTCGGATTTCGGGTTCCGGCAGACCCTTGAGGTTCAAACACTGGCGTGCACGCGGAGATTTAACCCTCTGCTGGCTAGCTCCTCGCCGAATCGCTAGGATCTAAACTACCAAACAGAACAACACAAGAGACACAAGATTTATACTGGTTCAGGCCACCATTATGGTGTAATACCCTACTCCAGTGTGTGGTGTGGTGGATTGCTTCTTGGGCTGATGATGAACAATACAAGGAAGAACAGCCTCACGAGGATCTGTTCTTGGCTGGTGCTACTTGGTTCTGGCTCTTGGATTCTCGATCAGGTCTAGTTGCTAGATGTCTCTACCCTGGGGGTGGCTAGTCCTATTTATAGGCAAAGGCCCTGGGCCTCTTCCCAAATATTGAGCGGGAAGGGCGCCAACAATCAGCCATTTTGAAGGGGAACATCCGGTACACTTATCCTGACTAAAGTTGGTCCTCGCCTGTCAATGGCTCCGGTGGTGACGCCTGCCTGGGGCTCCACAATGACTTCCTTCCGGCCGTTGGGCTGGTCTTGGTCTTGTTGCACCGAAATGGATGCCGTTGAATGATGCTCTCGCCTGTGCTTGCCCCCTTTGCACCAAAGAGGAAAGGGAGGACACTGCGCAGGCTGGCGCCTGACTGGCGCCCTTGGTCGTCATGGCTTGCGTCATGGCTTGCGCCTCGCGAGGTACCCCGCCTTGAACTCCCCGCCTCCTCGTGAGCCAGCCTGACGAGGCCGTGCCTGAGGAAGCTCCTTGTCGTCCGCCCCGCGAGGCTTGGCCCCTCGCGAGGGTCTTGAGCATGTGTTGACGAAGATGGGCTGTGCTGGGCCTCCTTTGAGCCACGCCGCAGGCCGCAGGTAGGCAAGTCTGGGGACCCCCGTTCCCAGAATGCCGACAGTAGCCCCCGGGCCCACGGCGCGCCCGAACTTGGCCGAGCAGAGAGGCGAAAGGGCAAGTGCGAAGCGTCGCGGGCCCTAACAACATGCGGCCTTGGGCGCCGTGTGGCGGCTGATTGGACGTGGGCGCCTCCGCTTCCCCACGACGCCTTGGTAACCGCACGGATTCGACAAGTCCCTGCAGGCAAAGCGGGTCATGATTACCTGCGATCGTGGAGGTCGACGGTTGGCCTTCGCCGGCTATAAGTACGGAACGGCGCGCGCCCTTCCAGTCTACTCCCTCTGCTTCTCCTCCCTCCTGGGTCTTGCTTCGTCTTGCTGCAATGGCTCCGATCCGCCGGTTCTCTGCGGAAGAGAAGGGAAAAGCTCCCCAAGAGGATCCTGACCCGCTTCCCCCGAAGAAGCGGCTTGCTCTCTGGCAGCGGGGCGAGGGCGCTCGCCTGGAAGCATTAAGACCCTAGTGCGAGCGGCCACCACCTGGGTTCCCGCTTCCCTTGTATGCGCATATCGATGGCTCTGAAGGAGCTGACACCGAATGCCATGGGCGGCGCCGCCGTCGGCGCCGGCGGGTCACAAAGGTGTGCGTCTTACCCCCTGGAGTCCACGTCGAGGGCTCCTGCCGAGAGTTTGTGCTTCACGCCGCCACACCTCCTAAGTCTTGGATTCGTCTCCCTCCTTTTTTTGCCTCCGTCATCCGGCAGGGGGAACCCCTGGGGCTTTGGCTGCAGCACGCCGGCTGCAGCACCCTCGCGACCGGGGCAGAGGTCGCGGTTGTTGCCCCGGGCGAGGTCTTCATGACTCGAGGCTGGGGCGAGGTCGCCCGGGTCTGCAGGACAAGGGGTGCCCTCGCGATCCACCTGGAGTATGACGGTGCTTCGGTGATGTCCTTCAAGGTCTTCGATGCGGAGGGTCACGGGCTGGAGTGCTGCCCCGAAAGGGGCGGTCGGGACCTGCCGCGGCGAGACAGAGGCCTGCCAACCGCTCCCCCGGCAGCTCCCCTGGCGGGGGAGGCGCTGATGGATCCAGCGACTCCGCTGAGCTCTTCGCAACTCCGGAGACGAGCGATGACAGCTACGAGCCCCCGAGCCTGCGCCGCTCCCGGAGCAGCACGAGCTCGTCAGGCCGTGGCCGCCCTAATCTGGATGGGGTTGGCGCCTGCGCTGGGCGGCCCACTGTTGATGATGGCGTCCGCCACGATGGCCTCTGTAGCTAGGACTCCTTAGGATTCGCGTCTTTTGTTCCTGCGAGGAGCCAAGAATGTACCCCGCGAGGGCTTGTAAGATGTTTGCAGCTCTGTTTGTCAATATGATCCTTATTGCGAAACAGTGCGAGATGCTTATTCCGTTTTAGCTTAGTTTCCTCCTTTCAGACCTCGTGAGGGCTTGATGCTCTGCGCCGACAGGTCCCAGTCCCAAGGCGGCTTCAGCCATCGCTAGAATGTCAGTTCGCGATGCCGTGGTCAAGGCCAGGAGGTGAGCGGCCCGAGGTCCGGTAAGAGCCCCTGAGTCGCGATGCTCAGGAGGTCCCCCTTAGTGCTCAAGAAGCCGTCATTCGGTGAGAAAGGAGAGCGACGTTGCTAACACGGGATTGCACTTGGTGCGGGGACGGTGCTGCGATAACTAGTGTTTCCGGAGAGTGACTTATCTCGAGGGTCAGAAAACGCTTCCTGGTGTGGCGCTAGATGCATGCCTTGGCCGATGAGGGGTTGCTTGGCGAGGTCCTTGCGTGTTCCTCCCGTCTCGCCTTCGCTCCCCTTTGTGCTCTACGTACTCGGGTCCCGGATCTCGAGCTGGTCCCAGCCGTCGCTGGCATGCCATGTCACGATGCCATGGACAAGACCAGAGGGTGAGGGCTGGATAGCCGGTAGGATCCCTGATTCGCGATGCTCAGGCACCCCCCCTTTAACGTGCGAGCGAGTTGCGTGAACGAGAATGAAGAAAGCACCGTGAGGGCCACGCCTGGCGATGCTCTTTGGAGGGACCCTGCAGGTTCATCACAAAAGGAGCGAGAGTTCGTCGTGGCAACCGACATTTAGCCGTTAGTTGCTTTGGAGAGGCGACGAGGCACGAAAGGCCTGGCAAGGCGTATTGGGGCTCCCGTGAACCTGCGCGGGACTCACGGGGCCCTACCTTAAGGCGGGTTGCGCCTGGCACCGGGCCTTATCTTGGAGTGTGTTCCTGCAAATTTGGCCAGATGTCGGTGCTCTACATCTTCGGGTCCCGGCTCTCGAGCTGGTCTCAGCCATCGCTCGCATGCCAGGTCGCGATGCCATGGACAAGACCAGAGGGTGAGGGCCGGAGAGCCGGTAGGAGCCCTGAGTCATGATGCTCAGGCACCCCCCCCCCTTTGACGCGCAAGCTGGGTTAGATGTCGAAACTCTACGTCCTCCGGTCCCAGCTCTCGAGCTGGTCTCATCCGTCGCTGGCATGCCAGGTCGCGATGCCATGGACAAGACCAGAGGGTGAGGGCTGGAGAGCCGGTAGGAGGAGGAAAAGGCACCAAATAACGAGCATGATGGGTCGAAAGCATAGCCCTAAGGTAAACGCAAGAAGGATACATGCCGCTAGGTCAGGCCCGAGCGACTTGGGGATGATGCAGCCCGAGGGGCGCCCCCAATAAGGTGAACCAAGAACATGAAATAAAAGGGATACACGCCACAGGGACGGACCCATGCGGCCCTGAGGGCGCTCCCAGACGGGAATGAAACTTGAAAGATGTCACCTGATGATGTTGGTGTAGCTGACTCGGCGGGCTGCGGGAGCCGATCCTCACGAGCCCCCAGGCCCAGGGGCCTCAGGAGGCTTCGGAGGCGCTGGCGGCTCCTCGCGGGCCATCTCCATCTCCACTAGGGCTGCGGAACGACTGACTTCTTGAGCCTCCAGGATGGCCCTCATGAGGCGCTAGTACGCAGCAGCCGCGCTCGGCAAGCCATAAGGCATGCGCATGTAGCTGTGGGGCAGACCCTCGCAATGTCCCACTCGTGAGGGCCAGAGGCACTCCTGAGATGCGGCTCGGTTGAGCCCCGGTATGTCGATGCAGACGCGCAGCCCACCATCCTCGCCTGGATGGGGGGCCACAACGGGTAGGCGGCGGCTGCCTCTCATGACCTTTGACTCCTGTAGCTCCTGAATGGGCTTGCTGACGAACTCCTGAGGGTTGGGACCTCCTTGCCTTGCTCCTTCTTGAGGGAAACGTGCTTCGAAACACGCCTCCACGTGGTGCCCAAGCGCCTCCCTTATGACCTTGGCGAGGTCGGCGGCCCTCCAGGGGAGAGCCCCCGAGCCCTGCCTGAGGAGGGAGTCGGGCGCGCTTCCCTATGCGATGGAAGGAGGTTCCCCCTAAGCAGGCGCGGGCCCTGAGGGGCCTGCCTCCTGAGGGGCCGGGCCGGTCGATGTCTTCTTCTTCTTGGGGCCGGCCTCGGGAAGCCTCCTGCTTCCGTGGTCCGGGTCTTCCAGTGATGCGGCCTGAAAGGCTCGCTCCAGGGAGCACACTTCGTCTCTCTCTTCGCAGGGCACCGTGATGACCCCGCCACTTCTTGGCATCTTGAGGACGTTGTAGCCGTGGCCGCACACTTGAGCTGATCCGCTGAGCTGAACGTGATGGAGCATGCGGACCACCTGAGAGGGCGCGTGGCCTCGAGCTTGGGGAGGACTGCATTCACTTCGCGGGCGAACTTCTTGAAGATGCGTTGAGAGGCTGGGGCTTGAGCTCCGCCCAGGATGCAGGCGATTGCACGCGGTTCCTGGAAGCCCCCAGCCCCCTCTTCCTGATGACGGTCTTCATTTCTCCCTGGCTGCGGCGGCAGCGGAGGGAGGCCCGCGTTCCCTTGCGGGCGATCCTCGCGAGGCTGATCCCTCCAGCCTTCCTCGCGAGGCGGGTCCTGCCAGCGATCCTCGCGAGGTTGGTCGCGCCACCCTTTGCATGGGCCGCGGTCTTCCCAACGTCCCGCATTCCTTCCTTCTCCTCGGCCGTAGCCCCAGTCGTTGCGGTCGGGACGTCTGCCGACCCTACCTTCATGCACGGCCCGGAGCTCTTGGCATTCATTGGTGTTGTGGGTGTGGAGGTCGTGGTACACGCAGTACCGACTGCCCTTGGAGGATCCGGGCTGATCTCTGCCCCGCTTGGTGTCTGGCTCGGACGCGAGTATGGCAGCCCCCTTGCGCTTCACGTCCTTGGTCTTGGGCTTCTTCTCTTCTGGGTCCGCGGTAGGCAGCTCGAGGAGGGAGAGGCGTCCCTCCTCAGCCCTGGTGCACTTGGTCGCCAAGTTGAACAGCTCCAAGGAGGTGCATAGGTCTTCATGCATCGCCAGCTCCTCCTTCATCTTGACGTCGCGCACACCGTCGGAGAAGGCTGAGATGATGGCCTCCTCTGTCACCTTGGGGATCTTGAGGCGCGCGTTGTTGAAGTGCTGGATGTACTTCTGCAAGGTTTCCCCTGGTTTCTGCTTGATACGGCGCATGTCGTTCATGGCGGGTGGCCGGTCGCGGGTACCCTGGAAGTTGGCGATGAAGCGGGTGCGCATTTCGTCCCAGGAGGAGATCGTGCCTGGGGCCAGATTCAGGAGCCAGGTGCGGGCTCCGTCCTTGAGCGCCATGGGAAACCAGTTGGCCATGACCTTCTCGTCCCCATTGGCAGCCTCGATGCCCAACTCATAAAGTTGGAGGAACTCTGCAGAGTCTGCCGTGCCGTCGTAGCGAGGAGGCAGGTCTGGCTTGAACTTGCCGGGCCACGCGACGCTGCATAGCTCGGAGGTGACAGCGCGCAACCCGCTGTGGCCACAGGGGGCCTTGGGCGACGGAGAGCTTGGTTCTGCGGGTCCCCATGCGCCGCGGCTGGGGGCAGCGCAGGGTCTTGACGTGCTGGAGCAGGGAGAGCTCGGGCAGCTTCTCGAGGGCGAGGGACTTCTTGGCAGCTCTGCTCTTGCCACGCTGGCGCCTGACAGAGCGGGTTCCATCCAGGGGCCGCGCGCCTTGGGGCCAGGGCGCCTTCTTGAGGAGGAGGCGGCTGAGGCGCCCCAGGAGCTTCATTGCCCACGCAGGGCGGGGCGCGGTGCAGTGAGAAGGACGGCGCGGGGGAGCCCCCGGCGGCGCGGATGAGCTTGGCGACTCGGTCGAGCCACTCTTCGTAGACGTCGTCGATGGGGCAGTAGCGCAGGAGCTCGTTTGCCACGATGAGCATGGCCCGGGCCTCCATGGCCGCGCGGGGCACGCGTGACGAAGAACCAGCGGGGGTGAGCGAGGGTGTGGTGGTGCGGCCGTCCCGCCTCATGGATGGATGCTGGGACGATGCTTGCTGTTCGTTCCCCACCGGGCCGGTGGCGGTGTTGACGGCAGGTGAAGGGGAACGACGAGGGCGCCCGCCGAAGGGAACCATCTGGGCGACATGGGAAGCGAGGGCGGCTCGGCGCTCGGTGCAAGCCCGACGAGCGTCAGACATGGATGAGACGGTCGGAGAAGAACGAGACGACGGAAGGCAAATTCCGGCGCACCCCTACCTGGCGTGCCAAATGTCGGATTTCGGGTTCCGGCAGACCCTTGAGGTTCGAACACTGGGGTGCGCGCGGAGATTTAACCCTCTGCCGGCTAGATCCTTGCCGAATTGCTAGGATCTAAACTACCAAACAGAACAACACAAGAGACACAAGATTTATACTGGTTCTGGCCACCATTGTGGTGTAATACCCTACTCCAATGTGTGGTGTGGTGGATTGCCTCTTGGGCTGATGATGAACAATACAAGGAAGAACAGCCTCACGAGGGTCTGTTCTTGGCTGGTGCTACTTGGTTCTGGCTCTTGGATTCTCGATCAGGTCTAGTTGCTAGATGTCTCTACCCTGGGGGTGGCTAGTCCTATTTATAAGCAAAGGCCCTGGGCCTCTTCCCAAATATTGAGCGGGAAGGGCGCCAACAATCGGCCATTTTGAAGGGGAACATCCTGTACACTTATCCTGACTAAAGTTGGTCCTCGCCTGTCAAAGGCTCTGGTGGTGACGCCTGCCTGGGGCTCCACAATGACTTCCTTCCGGCCGTTGGGCTGGTCTTGGTCTTGTTGCACTGAAACGGATGCCTTTGCTTGATGCTCTCGCCTGCGCTTGCCCCCTTTGCACCAAAGAGGAAAGGGAGGACACTGCGCGGGCTGGCGCCCGACTGGCGCCCTTGGTCGTCATGGCTTGCGTCATGGGCACCTCGCAAGGTACCCCGCCTTGAACTCTCCGCCTCCTCGTGAGCCAGCTTGACGAGGCCGTGCCTGAGGAAGCTCCTTGTCGTCTGCTCCGCGAGGCTTGGCTCCTCGTGGGGGTCTTGAGCTTGTGTTGACGAAGATGGGCTGTGGTGGGCCTCCTTTGAGCCACGCCGCAGGCTGCAGGCAGGCTAGTCTGGGGACCCCCGTTCCCAGAACGCCAACAAACGCACCACGGCTACAACGTCCTCAAGATGCCAGGAAGCGGCGGTGTCATCACGGTCGCATGCCGGGAAAAGGATGTAGTGTGCTCCCTAGAGCGCGCCTACCAGGCTGCAGCAGTTGAGAACCCTGAAGATGAGGGTGGTGCCCCCCTGAGGTCGCCCCAAGACAAAGAAGCTGCAACTGGGTTAGGGATCTCACGAGGAAGCATCACCCGAGGACGCCGCACTGAGCCTCGTGTCCCCGGATGGGGACCCCTCACCTATCACATTGGAAGGCGCACCCAGTGCCCCTCTCAGGCTGGGCTCGGGGGCTCTCCTTGGGAGGGCCTCAGACCTAGCCAGAGTCACGACGGAGGCGCTCAGGCACCATGTGGAGGCGCGCTTCAGCGCACGCTTCCCAGGAGAAGATGTCAGGTGGAAGGCGTCAGGCGTTCAGGAGCTCATCAGCAAGGCAATCAAGGAGATTCAAGAGGCAAGGGTTCTGCAAGGCGATCGCCGCCTACCGCGAGGCGCATCTCACTGCCCTGGCAAGGGTAAGGAGTTCTGCGTCTGCGTTGACATCCCAGGGCTCAACAGGGCCACATCTCGGCAGCTCTTCTGGTCGTCTTGTCTCGGCCGATGCGAGGGTCCACCCGACAGCTATGTTTGCATGCCTTTCGACCTACCAGGCGCAGCTGTGGTGTTACATCACTGCACAAGGGACGCCTTGATGGCTCGCAAGGACAGGCACCAGGCAACCCTGGCGGAGATGGAGGTGCATCTTCAGGAGCCTCCCGCGCCCCCTGGGCCTCTCGAGGCTCGGGGCCAGGGCGGCTCGTGAGGAACGGCTCCAGCAGCGTGCGTCTTCTGCTACCCCAACATCTCTTTAGTGACGGTACCAGGTGACATCTCTGTAGTTCGTTCAGTTTGGGGCGCCACTCGGGCGGCATCATCCCAAAGCCGTATGGGTCTGTCCCAGCGGCATGTATCCCTTTTGCATCTTCCAGAGCTAGTTTATCTTCCTTTACAAGCTACCTTGAGATTATCAACTTCCTTACCGACGCTTTGTCGCCAAGAACATCTCACGCCCTTACGAGCACTCCCACGACCGCCTCATGATTAAGGACGGGCACGGTGTCTGTGCTCGGGTCTGTCCCTGCAGCGTCGCTAAATCCAAGTGGCTGAGCTCTGGCTCGCGGGTCAGTTCCCGTGTACGCCACCTCCCATGGCCCTTGGTGCCTAGTTCTCGCATGAGCTAATCGCGGGCGGATGAGTGAGGGAGTGTGACCAGGAGCGCCCACGGCCACAGGAACCACGCATCGGTTGTTTTTCTTCAGGATCTTTGCATGAGAAGACTGGGCACAGCATCTATGCTCGGGTCCGTCCCTGCAGCATCGATAAAACCAATGGCTGAGCTCTGTCTGGTGGGCCGTTCCCGTTCACGTCACCTCCTGGGGTCGTTGGTGTCTGGCCTTCTCATGCAATAACCTCAGGAGACTCATTCGGCGCAGGTTGCCTAACCATCTTGCAAGACTAATACAAGTGTTCCCAATCAAGCTCAGGCGCAACCTGCCTTGAGGTAGGGCCCCGTGAGTCCCGCGCTGGCTCACGGGTGCCCATACACACCTCCTCCAGCCTATCAAGCAAGCCACGTGTCAGGGCAGGGCGGTACACGCCCCAGGGGCTCTCCTCAGAGGGAGCCCCCTCCCACGCACCAGTAGAAGCACCATGCTCCGGGCTGGCCATCGACACTACCAAGGAACGGCTATGCCCGTGCAAGAGATGAAGCTCTATGCTCCACGCTGGTGATAGATAACTCGGGGTGGCCTCGCGGCTGCATTAACCTCAGAGAGCTTCTGGGCTCAGTGACCACACTCATCACGCTGCTCTCCCTCAGGAGGGTAGCGCAAGGGGGCTAGGCATGGGGGCTATGCTTAGTTCGCACCTGGCATACCCCACCTTGCCAGGTCCCACTTGCCTGGTCTTTGCGCGCCCCTCCCGAGCGAGAGGCCGACGAGGAAAGGTATGATGGTTGGTTCGTACGTCAAGGGGGACTCCTGAGCATCATGTCTCAGGAGCCTAACTGGCCACATAGCCCCTCACCCCTTGGTATCATCCTGGTGACCTGGACGACCCAATGGCGGCTGAGGTATGTGAGGGAGTCCTGGATTAGGGGGTCCTAGGATAGCCAAACTATATGTTTATGCCGAACTGTTGGACTATGAAGATGCAATATTGAAGACTTCGTCCCGTGTCCGGGTGATACTTCTCCAACGTATCTACTTTTCCAAACACTTTTGCCCTTGCTTTGGACTCTAACTTGCATGATTTGAATGAAACTAACCCGGACTGACGGTGTTTTCAGTAGAACTGCCATGATGTTGTTTTATGTATAGAAAAGAAAAGTTCTTGGAATGTCCTGAAAATCGACGGAGGCACTTTTTGGAATTAATAAGAATTTCTGGGCGAAAGAAATACACGAGGGGAACCAGGGCCTGTCCACGAGACAGGGGGCGTGCCCCCCTGTAGGGCGCGCCCTTTTATCTCGTGGGCCCCTGGACCTCCACCGACCTCAACTCCAACTCCATATATTCACGTTCGGGAGAAAAAATCAGAGAGAAAGTTTCATTGCGTTTGACGGCACGGAGCCGCCGCCAAGCCCTAATCTCTCTCGGGAGGGCTGATCTGGAGTCCGTTCGGGGCTCCGGAGAGGGGGATTCATCGCCGTCGTCATCATCAACCATCCTCCATCACCAATTTCATGATGCTCATCTCCGTGCGTGAGTAATTCCAGCGTAGGCTTGCTGGACGGTGATGGGTTGGAAGAGATTTACCATGTAATCAAGCTAGTTTTGTTAGGGTTTGATTCCTAGTATCGACTATGTTCTGAGATTGATGTTGTTATGACTTTGCTATGCTTAATGCTTGTCACTAGGGCCCGAGTGCCATGATTTCAGATCTGAACCTATTATGTTTTCATGAATATATGTGTGTTCTTGATCCTATCTTGCAAGTCTATAGTCACCTATTATGTGTTATGATCCGACAACCCCGAAGTAAAAATAATCGGGATACTTCTCAGTGATGACAGTAGTTTGAGGAGTTCATGTATTCACTATGTGCTAATGCTTTGTTCCGGTTCTCTATTAAAAGGAGACCTCAATATCCCTTAGTTTCCGCTAGAACCCCGCTGCCACGGGAGGTAGGACAAAAGATGCCATGCAAGTTCTTTTCCATAAGCACGTATGACTATTTACGCAATACATGCCTACATTACATTGATGAATTGGAGCTAGTTCTATATCACCCTATGTTATAGATATTACATGAGGAATCGCATCCGGCATAATTATCCATCACTGATCCATTGCCTACGAGCTATTCATATATTGTTCTTCGCTTATTTACTTTTCCGTTGCTGCTGTTACAACTACTACAAAAACCCAAAAACAATTATCTTTACTTTTGCTACCGTTACGTTTATTATCATACCACTTTTGTTATTAAACACTTTGCTGCAGATACTAAGTTATCCAGGTGTGGTTGAATTGACAACTAAACTACGAATACTCAAGAATATTCTTTGGCTCCCCTTGTGTCGACTCAATAAATTTGGGTTATATACTTTACCCCAGAAAGCTGTTGCGATCCCCAACACTTGTGGATTATCAAGACTAATTTCTGGCGCCGTTGCCGGGGAGGCGTAGCTCTATTCTCTGAGTCACTTGGGATTTATATCTGTTGATCACTATGAAGAACTTGAAAGACGACCGAACTACTATTTTGCCCTCAACTACGAGGGGAGGTAAGGAACTGCCATCTAGCTCTGCACTAGATTCTCCTTCCGTTATTAGTAGGCTTGCGACACCTAAACCTGCTATTGGTATGAATTCTGATATGTCGCATGTTATTGATGATGCCACTTCTGCTATGCATGATGAAACTACTTCTGTGCGTGATACTACTTTGCCGTTAGGTGAATTTCTTGATGAACAACTTGCTAGAGTTAGGGGGAATGAAATTATTGAAGAACCTATTATTGATGATAGTGATGATGAAGGTTCTCCCAATGACTTTGTATTGCCTATTGTTCCTAAGGATTATGTTATGAATGAAGAAGCTGCTAGGCAAATCTTTGCTTGCAATGGTAGATATGATCTTAAGAAATTATTAGCTAAATGGAAGCAGCAGCCTCTTAATGCTAGAATGAAACCTGACCCTGCTTTTGCTACTTCACCTATCTGTGTTACTGATAAGGATTATGAATTCTCTGTTGATCCTGAAATTATTACTTTAGTTGAATCTGATCCTTTTTATGGCCTTGAATCTGAAACTGTTGTGGCACATCTTACCAAGTTAAATGATATAGCTACCCTATTTACTCATGATTAGAAGTCTCGCTATTTTTATATCCTTAAGATATTTCCGTTCTCATTAAAGGGTGATTCTAAGACTTGGTATAATTCTCTTGCTCCTGGTTGTTTGTGTAGTCCCCAGGATATGATTTATTACTTCTTTGCTAAATATTTCCCTGCTCATAAGAAACAAGCTGCCTTGCGGGAACTTTGTGCAAATCAAAGAAGAGAGTCTCCGCAAGCTTGGGGGAGGCTTCTCCAGTTACTTAATGCTTTGCCTGATCATCCTCTTAAGAAAAATGAAATACTTGATATCTTTTATAATGGACTAACCGATACTTCCATGGACTACTTGGATAGTTGTGCTGGTTGTGTTTTCAGGGAAAGAACAGTCAACGAAGCTGAAATATTATTGAATAATATGTTGACTAATGAAAATAATTGGACTCTTCCTGAGCCAATTCCTGAAGTAATTCCTGAACCAATTGAGCCAACTCCTGAGCCTATGCCTAAACCCACTCTGAAGAAGAGAGGTGTTTTATTTCTCAGTCCTGAAGATATGCAAGAGGCAAAGAAATCAATGAAAGAAAAAGGTATAAAACTGAAGATGTTAAGAATTTACCTCCTATTGAAGAAATACATGGTCTTAATATACTGCCTGTTGAAGAACCATATTGTCTTGATAACCCGACACAGGTAGTAAAGGTAAATTCTCTGTATAGATATGATAAAGTTGAAATCCCCTCTACTAAATTCATAGCCCATGCTTAGATGAATTTGATGACTTTATGGCTAGACAAGAAAGTTTTAATGCTTATGTTGGTAGAGAGTTAAAGAATAATGCTTTCGAGATAGGATGCGTAGGCGATAATATAGCTAGAGTTAAAGATGAACTCAAACTCGTTAGCAAATATGCTTCTATGGTTGCTACTCAAGCTGAGCAAGTACTTAAAGCTCAAAATGATTTGCTTGAAGAATTAAATAATAAAAATGACTTTGTTGTTAGAGTGGCTACTAGAACTGGTAGAATGACTCAGGAACCTTTGTATCTTGAAGGCCACCCTAAGAGAGTCGAGCAAGATTCTCAGAGAAATAATTTAGAGGCACCTAGTTCTTGTAAAAAGAAGAAAAAGAAAAACGATAGAACTTTGCATGCTTCTAGTAAACCTACTGTCGACACACCTGAGAATCCCAATGATATTTCTATTTCTGATGCTGAAACACAATCAGGTGATGAACATGAACCTAGCGATAATGTTAATGATAATGTTCATGTTGATGCTCAACCTAGCAAAAACAATGATGTAGAGATTGAACCTGTTGTTGATCTTGATAACCCACAATCAAAGAATCAATGTTATGATAAGAGAGATTTTGTTGCTAGGATGCACGGTAAAGAAAGAGAACCATGGGTTCAGAAACCCATGCCCTTTCCTCCTAAACCATCCAAGTCAAAGGATGATGAGGATTTTGAGCACTTTACTGAAATGATTAGACCTATTTTCTTACGTATGCGCTTAACTGATATGCTGAAAGTAAATCCTTATGCTAAGTATATGAAGGATATCCTTACAAACAAAATAAAGATACCGGAAGCTGAAATTTCCACCATGGTTGCTAGTTACACTTTTAAGTGTGGAATACCGAAGAAACTTGGAGATCCGGGTGTGCCAACTATACCATGCTCCATTAAAAGAAATTATGTTAGAACTGCTTTATGTGATCTTGGAGCCGGTGTTAGTGTTATGCCTCTCTCTTTATATCGGAGACTTGAATTGAATAAGTTGACACCACTGAAATAACTTTGCAAATGGCTGATAAATCAACTGCTATACCTGTCGTTATTTGTGAGGATGTGCCCGTTGTGGTTGCAAATGTCACTATCTTAACGGACTTTGTTATTCTTGATATTCCCGAGGACGATAGATGTCTATTATCCTTGGTAGACCTTTTCTTAATACTGCAGGGGCTGTTATTGATTGCAACAAAGGCAATGTCACTTTTCATGTTAATGGTAATGAGCATACGGTACAATTTCCGAGGAAACAATCTCAAGTTCATAGCATCAATTCTATTGGAAAAATTCCAACTCCTGAGCCTATGCCTAAACCCACTCTGAAGAAGAGAGGTGTTTTATTTCTCAGTCCTGAAGATATGCAAGAGGCAAAGAAATCGATGAAAGAAAAAGGTATAAAACTGAAGATGTTAGGAACTTACCTCCTATTGAAGAAATACATGGTCTTAATATACCGCCTGTTGAAGAACCATATTGTCTTGATAACCTGACACAGGTAGTAAAGGTAAATTCTCTGTATAGATATGATAAAGTTGAAATCCCCTCTACTAAATTCATAGCCCATGCTTAGATGAATTTGATGACTTTATGGCTAGACAAGAAAGTTTTAATGCTTATGTTGGTAGAGAGTTAAAGAATAATGCTTTCGAGATAGGATGCGTAGGCGATAATATAGCTAGAGTTAAAGATGAACTCAAACTCGTTAGCAAATATGCTTCTATGGTTGCTACTCAAGCTGAGCAAGTACTTAAAGCTCAAAATGATTTGCTTGAAGAATTAAATAATAAAAATGACTTTGTTGTTAGAGTGGCTACTAGAACTGGTAGAATGACTCAGGAACCTTTGTATCTTGAAGGCCACCCTAAGAGAGTCGAGCAAGATTCTCAGAGAAATAATTTAGAGGCACCTAGTTCTTGTAAAAAGAAGAAAAAGAAAAACGATAGAACTTTGCATGCTTCTAGTAAACCTACTGTAGACACACCTGAGAATCCCAATGATATTTCTATTTCTGATGCTGAAACACAATCAGGTGATGAACATGAACCTAGCGATAATGTTAATGATAATGTTCATGTTGATGCTCAACCTAGCAAAAACAATGATGTAGAGATTGAACCTGTTGTTGATCTTGATAACCCACAATCAAAGAATCAATGTTATGATAAAAGAGATTTTGTTGCTAGGAAGCACGGTAAAGAAAGAGAACCATGGGTTCAGAAACCCATGCCCTTTCCTCCTAAACCATCCAAGTCAAAGGATGATGAGGATTTTGAGCACTTTGCTGAAATGATTAGACCTATTTTCTTACGTATGCGCTTAACTGATATGCTGAAAGTAAATCCTTATGCTAAGTATATGAAGGATATCCTTACAAACAAAATAAAGATACCGGAAGCTGAAATTTCCACCATGCTTGCTAATTACACTTTTAAGTGTGGAATACCGAAGAAACTTGGAGATCCGGGTGTGCCAACTATACCATGCTCCATTAAAAGAAATTATGTTAGAACTGCTTTATGTGATCTTGGAGCCGGTGTTAGTGTTATGCCTCTCTCTTTTTATCGGAGACTTGAATTGAATAAGTTGACACCACTGAAATAACTTTGCAAATGGCTGATAAATCAACTGCTATACCTGTCGTTATTTGTGAGGATGTGCCCGTTGTGGTTGCAAATGTCACTATCTTAACGGACTTTGTTATTCTTGATATTCCCGAGGACGATAGATGTCTATTATCCTTGGTAGACCTTTTCTTAATACTGCAGGGGCTGTTATTGATTGCAACAAAGGCAATGTCACTTTTCATGTTAATGGTAATGAGCATACGGTACAATTTCCGAGGAAACGATCTCAAGTTCATAGCATCAATTCTATTGGAAAAATTCCAACTCCTGAGCCTATGCCTAAACCCACTCTGAAGAAGGGAGGTGTTTTATTTCTCAGTCCTGAAGATATGCAAGAGGCAAAGAAATCAATGAAAGAAAAAGGTATAAAACTGAAGATGTTAGGAACTTACCTCCTATTGAAGAAATACATGGTCTTAATATACCGCCTGTTGAAGAACCATATTGTCTTGATAACCCGACACAGGTAGTAAAGGTAAATTCTCTGTATAGATATGATAAAGTTGAAATCCCCTCTACTAAATTCATAGCCCATGCTTAGATGAATTTGATGACTTTATGGCTAGACAAGAAAGTTTTAATGCTTATGTTGGTAGAGAGTTAAAGAATAATGCTTTCGAGATAGGATGCGTAGGCGATAATATAGCTAGAGTTAAAGATGAACTCAAACTCGTTAGCAAATATGCTTCTATGGTTGCTACTCAAGCTGAGCAAGTACTTAAAGCTCAAAATGATTTGCTTGAAGAATTAAATAATAAAAATGACTTTGTTGTTAGAGTGGCTACTAGAACTGGTAGAATGACTCAGGAACCTTTGTATCTTGAAGGCCACCCTAAGAGAGTCGAGCAAGATTCTCAGAGAAATAATTTAGAGGCACCTAGTTCTTGTAAAAAGAAGAAAAAGAAAAACGATAGAACTTTGCATGCTTCTAGTAAACCTACTGTAGACACACCTGAGAATCCCAATGATATTTCTATTTCTGATGCTGAAACACAATCAGGTGATGAACATGAACCTAGCGATAATGTTAATGATAATGTTCATGTTGATGCTCAACCTAGCAAAAACAATGATGTAGAGATTGAACCTGTTGTTGATCTTGATAACCCACAATCAAAGAATCAATGTTATGATAAGAGAACCATGGGTTCAGAAACCCATGCCCTTTCCTCCTAAACCATCCAAGTCAAAGGATGATGAGGATTTTGAGCACTTTGCTGAAATGATTAGACCTATTTTCTTACGTATGCGCTTAACTGATATGCTGAAAGTAAATCCTTATGCTAAGTATATGAAGGATATCCTTACAAACAAAATAAAGATACCGGAAGCTGAAATTTCCACCATGCTTGCTAATTACACTTTTAAGTGTGGAATACCGAAGAAACTTGGAGATCCGGGTGTGCCAACTATACCATGCTCCATTAAAAGAAATTATGTTAGAACTGCTTTATGTGATCTTGGAGCCGGTGTTAGTGTTATGCCTCTCTCTTTTTATCGGAGACTTGAATTGAATAAGTTGACACCACTGAAATAACTTTGCAAATGGCTGATAAATCAACTGCTATACCTGTCGTTATTTGTGAGGATGTGCCCGTTGTGGTTGCAAATGTCACTATCTTAACGGACTTTGTTATTCTTGATATTCCCGAGGACGATAGATGTCTATTATCCTTGGTAGACCTTTTCTTAATACTGCAGGGGCTGTTATTGATTGCAACAAAGGCAATGTCACTTTTCATGTTAATGGTAATGAGCATACGGTACAATTTCCGAGGAAACGATCTCAAGTTCATAGCATCAATTCTATTGGAAAAATTCCAACTCCTGAGCCTATGCCTAAACCCACTCTGAAGAAGGGAGGTGTTTTATTTCTCAGTCCTGAAGATATGCAAGAGGCAAAGAAATCAATGAAAGAAAAAGGTATAAAACTGAAGATGTTAGGAACTTACCTCCTATTGAAGAAATACATGGTCTTAATATACCGCCTGTTGAAGAACCATATTGTCTTGATAACCCGACACAGGTAGTAAAGGTAAATTCTCTGTATAGATATGATAAAGTTGAAATCCCCTCTACTAAATTCATAGCCCATGCTTAGATGAATTTGATGACTTTATGGCTAGACAAGAAAGTTTTAATGCTTATGTTGGTAGAGAGTTAAAGAATAATGCTTTCGAGATAGGATGCGTAGGCGATAATATAGCTAGAGTTAAAGATGAACTCAAACTCGTTAGCAAATATGCTTCTATGGTTGCTACTCAAGCTGAGCAAGTACTTAAAGCTCAAAATGATTTGCTTGAAGAATTAAATAATAAAAATGACTTTGTTGTTAGAGTGGCTACTAGAACTGGTAGAATGACTCAGGAACCTTTGTATCTTGAAGGCCACCCTAAGAGAGTCGAGCAAGATTCTCAGAGAAATAATTTAGAGGCACCTAGTTCTTGTAAAAAGAAGAAAAAGAAAAACGATAGAACTTTGCATGCTTCTAGTAAACCTACTGTAGACACACCTGAGAATCCCAATGATATTTCTATTTCTGATGCTGAAACACAATCAGGTGATGAACATGAACCTAGCGATAATGTTAATGATAATGTTCATGTTGATGCTCAACCTAGCAAAAACAATGATGTAGAGATTGAACCTGTTGTTGATCTTGATAACCCACAATCAAAGAATCAATGTTATGATAAGAGAACCATGGGTTCAGAAACCCATGCCCTTTCCTCCTAAACCATCCAAGTCAAAGGATGATGAGGATTTTGAGCACTTTGCTGAAATGATTAGACCTATTTTCTTACGTATGCGCTTAACTGATATGCTGAAAGTAAATCCTTATGCTAAGTATATGAAGGATATCCTTACAAACAAAATAAAGATACCGGAAGCTGAAATTTCCACCATGCTTGCTAATTACACTTTTAAGTGTGGAATACCGAAGAAACTTGGAGATCCGGGTGTGCCAACTATACCATGCTCCATTAAAAGAAATTATGTTAGAACTGCTTTATGTGATCTTGGAGCCGGTGTTAGTGTTATGCCTCTCTCTTTATATCGAAGACTTGAATTTAATAAGTTGACACCACTGAAATAACTTTGCAAATGGCTGATAAATCAACTGCTATACCTGTCGTTATTTGTGAGGATGTGCCCGTTGTGGTTGCAAATGTCACTATCTTAACGGACTTTGTTATTCTTGATATTCCCGAGGACGATAGATGTCTATTATCCTTGGTAGACCTTTTCTTAATACTACAGGGTCTGTTATTGATTGCAACAAAGGCAATGTCACTTTTCATGTTAATGGTAATGAGCATACGGTACAATTTCCGAGGAAACGATCTCAAGTTCATAGCATCAATTCTATTGGAAAAATTCCAACTATTATTATTGGAGGTTTTGAATTTCCTCTCCCTACTGTCAAGAAAAAGTATGATATTCTTATTGTTGGGGATTTTCATATCCCCGTTGAGGTAACTTAGTGTTATTCAAAATTTCTCCGATTCCGTGTTATTCGGAATGAGTTTGTTAACAAGACTTGATCAACCATGTTAGTGGATTCATTTTGATGATCATGAGATGGATGAAACTAGAAGGCACAACCTTCTGTACCCTCTTTTTACTTTCTGTTTTTTTAGAATAAATAAAGCAAAAACAGTATTATCCGTCTGTTTTCTGAATTATCCGTGCAATAAAAAATAGTCCGAAAATAAAAGTGCTCCAAATGCTCTGCAATTTAGTATGATTTTTTCTGGAATATTTGTGGATTTTAGGCACTGAAAACACTGCAGGAGGGGAAAGCACTAGGCCACGAGAGTGGAGGGTGCCCCCCCCCCCTATAGGGCACGCCCCCTGTCTCGTGGGCCCCTGGTAGCCCCCCTCCACTTATGCCAGCACCCACACACTTCATCTTCTACCCAAAAAAATCCCCATCCAGCTCAAGAACAAGTTCTAGCTCATTTTGCTGCGATTTTCGATCTCCTTGCTCAAAGCTCCATTTACAAAACTGCTTTGGGAGATTGTTTCTTGGTATGTGACTCCTCCATTGGTCCAATTAGTTTTTGTTCTAGTGCTTTATTCATTGCAAAATTTTGCTTCATAGGTGACCATGTTCTTGAGCTTGCATGTTAAATTTTTGAGGTCCCAAGCAATTCCAATGCATGATATAGGCTCTAGGCACTTGTAAGAGTAGTTGATATCAATCTTGTTTAGTTTTATTCACTTATATTTTGAAGTTACTAAAATTTAAGAAATATTTCAGAAAAAGAACTATGCTTAGAAGAATGTACCAAGGTGGTTCCTCGGTGAAGAAAGGGCCCAGGATTGTGAGCAAGATGTTGAATTGCCAAGGGACGCGGATGTACGAGCTTGTGAGTGGCCATCCGATGATTTTATGGTCGAAGTAGGCTTCAAGGAGGAATTTGACGCGTATGTGCGTAATGCTGAGTTGGAGGACTTCTTACAAGGCAAAAGTAAGATATGTTGTCACCTGGGAGGAAGCAGCTGAACACGAGGGGAGAGCGGAGGCAGCTCGCCAACACGCCGCAGCTCAGGAGGCGGTTGCCGCTGCATCTCAGTACAACCCCAGTTTCACTTACCGCTATCAGCTAGGCGGTCCTTGGTATTAGACCAACTTAGGCCAAAAGCCTAAGCTTGGGGGAGTACATATTTCTCACCGACTTTACATTCATGTTCACACACTAGTCGTCGGTGCTCATACTCTTTCATTGTATTATCCATGCTAGTTTAAATTTCTTTTTCTAGTTTTCTTCTTGTGTGTTTGATAAACCAAAAAAATTAATTAGTTTAATTTCCATGCTTGTAGTAGAATTAAAATGAAAACCCAAAAAGATTTCTTGTTCTTCTTTCTACTTGTTGGGAGCTTTCCCGTGTAAATAGTTTTATTTTCTTTTCTTTCCTTTGGGGGTCGAGAAGACTATATTGAAAATGCTTAGTGGCTCTTATATGCATGATTGTTTATTTAACTTAGAGCCAATATTACCCTGTCTTCTCTCTTGAGTTGAATGCTTGCAGATTCCAGCTTAGTCCAATGCACGTGCACTCTTATTATTATACACATCGTTCGGTCGTGCGAGTGAAAGGCAATAATGACGATATATGATGGACTTATTGGGATGAGAAAAGCTGGTATGAACTCGACCTCTCTTGTTTTTGTAAATATGATGAGTTCATCGTTTCTGAGTCAGCTATTATGAAGTAAACATATTTTCAATGACATTTAGAGATTACAGTTGCTTGTGCCATGCTTGATTAGCTATGAGTAATAATGGTTTACCTTGCGTGCCAACATGCTATTAGAATGATTATGATGTGATATGGTGGGATGGTATCCTCCTTTGAATGAATTGAGTGACTCGACTTGGCACATGTTCACGCATGTAGTTGAATCAAATCAACATAGCCTTCACGATATTTATGTACATGGTGGATTATATCCTACTCATGCTTGTACTCGGTGTAAATTAATTTTAATGCATGTTTACGACTGTTGTCGCACTCTCAGTTGGTCGCTTACCAGTCTTTTGCTAGCCTTCACCAGTAGTAAGCGGGAATACTACTTGTGCATCCAAACTCCATAAACCCCAAAGTTGTTCCATATGAGTCTACTATACCTTCCTATATGCGGTATTTACCTGCTGTTCTAAGTAAATTTGTATGTGCCAAACTCCAAACCTTCAAATGAAATTTTATTTTGTATGCTCGAGCAACTCATGTTACAACTAGGGCTTCCTATATCTTCCATGCTAGGTGGGTTAATCTCACGAGGAGTGGAGTCCGCTCCTCATTCACGAGAAAGGGCTGGTAACCAGGATGCCCAGTCCCATGATCCAAAAAGATCAAAGCAAATCAAAATAATTAAACCAAACTCCCCTAGGGCCGTTGTTAGTTGGAGGCACTTGTTGTTTCGAGCAAGCCATGGATTGATGCTTGTTGGTGGTTTGGGGAGTATAAACCTTTACCATTCTGTTTGGGAACTGCCTATAATGCATGTAGTATGGAAGATACAACCATCTCATAGTTGTTGCATTGACAGTGAAAGTATGTCGTTCAAAATGTTATTCAATCTCTATTTTAAAATCGAGCTCTGGCACCTCTACAAATCCCTGCTTCCCTCTGCGAATGGCCTATCTATTTACTTTTATGTTGAGTCATCACCCTTCTTATTAAAAGCACCCGCTGGAGAGCACACTATCATTTCCATTCATTACTATCGGTTTATATTGGGTATGACTAGACTGGATCTCTTTTACCATGAATTACAATGTTTAGTCAGTCCTTGATCTTTAAAGGTGCTCTGCATTTATGTTTTGCGGTCTCAGAAAGGGCTAGCGAGATACCATTTTGTTATATCATGTTATGATTATTTTGAGAAAGTGTTGTCATCCGAGTTTTATTATTATGGCTCGCTAGGTGATTATGTTATTGATATGAGTAATTGTGAGACCTAAGTGTTATTGTTAGTATGGTTAGTTCATAATATTTGTTGAAACTTGAATGCTGGCTTTTCATGTTTACAACAACAAGAGCAAACAGAGTTTGTAAAAGTTTTTCTTTATCACTTTCAGTTTATTAACTGAATTGCTTGAGGACAAGCAAAGGTTTAAGCTTGGGGGAGTTGATACGTCTCCAACGTATCTACTTTTCCAAACACTTTTGCCCTTGTTTTGGACTCTAACTTGCATGATTTGAATGAAACTAACCCGGACTGACGCTGTTTTTAGCAGAACTGCCATGATATTGTTTTATGTGTAGAAAAGAAAAGTTCTTGGAATGTCCTGAAAATCCACGGAGGCACTTTTTGGAATTAATAAGAATTTCGGGGCGAAAGAAATACACGAGGGGGCCCAGGGCCTGTCCACCAGACAGGGGGCGCCCCCCTGTAGGGCACGCCCTCCTATCTCGTGGGCCCCCTGGAACTCCACCGACCTCAACTCCAACTCCATATATTCACGTTCGGGGAGAAAAAAATCAGAGAGAAAGTTTCATCACGTTTTACGACACGGAGCCGCCGCCAAGCCCTAATATCTCTCGGGAGGGCTGACCTGGAGTCCGTTCGGGGCTCCGAAGAGGGGGATTCGTTGTCGTCGTCATCATGAACCATCCTCCATCACCAATTTCATGATGCTCACCGCCGTGCGTGAGTAATTCCATCGTAGGCTTGCTGGACGGTGATGGGTTGGATGAGATTTACCATGTAATCAAGTTAGTTTTGTTAGGGTTTGATCCCTGGTATCCACTATGTTCTGAGATTGATGTTGCTATGACTTCGCTATGCTTAATGCTTGTCATTAGGGCCCGAGTGCCATGATTTCAGATCTGAACCTCTAATGTTTTCATGAATATATGTGTGTTCTTGATCCTATCTTGCAAGTCTATAGTCACCTATTATGTGTTATGATCCGGCAACCCCGAAGTGACAATAATCGCGATACTTCTCGGTGATGATCGTAGTTTGAGGAGTTCATGTATTCACTATGTGCTAATGCTTTGTTCCGGTTCTCTATTAAAAGGAGACATTAATATCCCTTAGTTTCCGCTAGGACTCCACTGCCACGGGAGGGTAGGACAAAAGATGTCATGCAAGTTCTTTTCCATAAGCACGTATGACTAATTACGGAATACATGCCTACATTACATTGATGAATTGGAGCTAGTTCTATATCACCCTATGTTATAGCTATTACATGAGGAATCGCATCCGGCATAATTATCCATCACTGATCCATTTCCTACGAGCTTTTCATATATTGTTCTTCGCTTATTTACTTTTCCGTTGCTGCTGTTACAACTACTACAAAAACCCAAAAACAATTATCTTCACTTTTGCTATCGTTACCTTTATTATGATACCACTTTTGCTACTAAACACTTTGCTGCAGATACTAAGTTATCCAGGTGTGGTTGAATTGACAACTCAACTGCGAATACTCAAGAATATTCTTTGGCTCCCCTTGTGTCGAATCAATAAATTTGGGTTGAATACTTTACCCTCGAAAGTTGTTGCGATCCCCTACACTTGTGGGTTATCACCGGGTGGGACTCTCCTTTGCGTGGAAGGCAAGCTTGGCAATTCGGATATGTAGATTCCCTTCTCTGTAACCGACTCTATGTAACCCTAGCCCCCTCTGGTGTCTATATAAACCGGAGGGTTTAGTCTGTAGGACAAGAACAATCATAATCATAGGCTAGCTTCTAGGGTTAACCCCTACGATCTCGTGGTAGATCAACTCTTGTAATACTCATATCATCAAGATCAATCAAGTAGGAAGTAGGGTATTACCTCCATAGAGAGGGCTCGAACCTGGGTAAACATCGTGTCACCCGCCCCCTGTTACCATTAGCCTTAGACGCACAGTTCGGGACCCCCTACCCGAGGTCCTCCGGTTTTGACACCGACATTGGTGCTTTCATTGAGAGTTCCACTGTGTCGTCACCATAAGGCTTGATGGCTCCTTCAATCATCTACAACGATGTGATCCAGGGTGAGGTTTACCTCCCCGGACAGATCTTCGTATTTGGTGGCTTCGCATTGCGGGCCAACTCACTTGGCCAACTGGAGCAGATCGATAGCTACGCCCCTGACCATCAGGTCAGGTTTGGAAGCCTAAACTACACTGCCGACATTCGCGGAGACTCGATCATCAACAGATTCGAGCGCATGACAGGTGCACCCCACAGCCACGAGGAGCATGACCTAGATCTGCCATCGGATGGTGTTCAGGAGATCTCACCTGCAGCTGCCCTGGCCTTAGATCCAGTGCAGATCGTGCCATCCAAGGATGGGAGGATGGACCCCACCACGGAAGCCGCACACTCAACGGCGATAGAGCCGAACACAGATTTCACTTCTAATGAGGTATGCGTCATCGGACCCACGGACTCGTCTCTGGCCATAGGCTCAACCGCGCGTATCCATGCCCATCGGATCTAACTGGGCACCGATTTTGGAGTTCAGCTCTGCCGACATCTTTCAGCACTCACCCTTGGGCGACGTGCTAAACTCGTTAAAATCTCTCTCCTTGTCAGGAGACTATTGGCCGAACTATGTCCGGCTTGAGTGGGAAGCGGACGACGAAGGAATTCGTTACCCACCCACCAACAACTTAATAGCCACTGTCGATGACTTAACTGGCATGCTTGATTTCGACTCCGAAGATATCGACGGTATGGACGACGATGCCGGAGAGGAACAGGAACCACCGCCCATGGGGCGCTGGACAGCTACCTCATCATATGACATATATATGGTGGACACACCCAAAGAAAACAATGGCGAGGATCAAAAGGATGCAACGGAGGGTAATCCTCTCGAGAAGCAGCAGAAGCACCGACGTTAGCGGTGACGCTCTAAACCACGCCAGGGTAGAAACAGCGATACTGACACAAGGGATAATAGCACTCCGGATGATGCCGAAAACGAAAACAATCCCGTCCAGCCAGGCTGCAAACAGGACGGACGGGAGGACGGGCAAGCTAGCCCCGATGAGCAGGCCATGAACGAAGACTCGGAGGATGACAATTACATGCCCCTCTCTGAAGATGAGGTGAGTCTCGGCTACGAAGAATTTACCGTTCCTGAGGATCCCGTCGAACAGGAGCGCTTCAAGCACCGGCTTATAGGCACAGCAGCAGCTTCAAGCTGATCAAGATCTTCTCACTCATATATGGACTGAGGTCCTAGCGGCCGAGGAATACGGACTCTAGCGCCCAACCAAAAGTTACCCGAAGCGCAGGTTGTTACCTCAATTTGAGGATGGGACACTAGAGTCTATACCACCAGCGCATGATGCGGCTGACCGACCACCTCGTGGCCGAAAAAAAGTGGCATATCAGTCCGAACACCAGCCCGCACCCCGTCGTCAAACAAATAGAAACATGAAGGCTCGGGTCTACACGCATGACCTGTGAGACAAATTGGAAAACAAAGCAGGACAGCCAAGATCGATCTACGGATCGCGGGGGCGTGCCCCAACGCATGACGATGACCGTCACGCCGGACATACTAAATACAAATCCGTCCGGGCCGAATATAGCAGACCTGATTCATCCAAACTGCGTCGCGATGTAACCCGGCATAGAGGCGCCACACACCCCCTATGCTTCACTGACGAAGTAATGGAGCATGAACTCCCATAAGGGTTTAAACCCATAAATATCGAACCATATGATGGGACAACAGACCCCGCGGTATGGATTGAAGATTTCCTTCTCCACATTCACATGGCCCGCGGCGATGATCTCCATGCAATCAAGTACCTCCCACTAAAACTCAAGGGACCAGCTCGGCACTGGCTGAATAGTCTGCCAGAAAACTCCATAGGCAGTTGGGAGAACCTGGAAGATGCATTCCTTGACAACTTTCAGGGCACTTATGTGCGACCACCGGACATTGATGACTTAAGTCACATAACCCAACAGCCCAGAGAGTCAGCCAGGAAATTCTGGACTCGGTTCTTAACTAAAAAGAACCAAATCGTCGACTGTCCGGATGCCGAAGCCCTAGCGGCCTTTAAGCATAACATCCGTGACGAGTGGCTCACCTGACACCTCGGCCAAGAGAAGCCGAAATCCATGGCAGCCCTCACGACACTCATGACCCACTTTTGTGTGGGCGAGGATAGCTGGTTGGCTTGTAGCAACAGCACATCAAGAAATCCTGGCACTTCAGACGCCAGAGATAGCAACGACAAGCCCCGACGCAACAGACACAAGCGCCGCAACAATGGCGATAATGCCAAGGACATGGCCATCAATGCCGGATTCAGTGGCCCCAAGTCTGATCAACGGAAAAAGCCATTTAAAAGAAACAATCTGGGCCCGTCCAGTTTGGACCGCATACTCGATCGTCCATGTCAAATCCACGGCACCCCCGATAAACCAGCCAACCATACCAACAGAGAATGTTCGGTATTTAAACAGGCCGGCAAAATCAATGCTGAAAACAAGGAAAAGGGGTCGCATAGTGATGACGATGAGGAGCGCCGGCCACCGAACACAGGGGGACAGAAGAAATCCCCCCCAAGTCAAAACGGTAAATATGATATACGCCACCCATATTCCCAAGCGGGAGCGGATGTGTGCACTAAGGGACTTCTACGCGATGGAGCTAGTCACGCAAAAGTTCAACCCATGGTCTTCCTGTCCGATCACCTTTGATCGCAGGGACCATTCGACCAGTATTCGTCATGGCGGCTCAGCCGCACTAATCCTTGACCCAATAATTGATGGATTCCACCTCACGCGAGTCCTTATGGACGGAGGCAGCAGTCTGAACCTGCTTTATCAGGATAGAGTGCACAAGATTGGTCTTGATCCTTCAAAGATCAAGCCCACTAAAACCACCTTTAAAGGTGTCATACCAGGCGTTGAGGCCCGCTGTACAGGATCCATCACTCTGGAAGTAGTCTTCGGACCCCCCGATAATTACCGCAATGACGAGTTAATCTTTCAGATCGTCCCTTTTCGCAGCAACTATCACGCACTGCTCAGACGAACCGCGTTCACTCGATTCAACGTGGTGCCACATTACGCTTATCTCAAGCTCAAGATGCCCGGTCCACACGGTGTCATAACAGTTAATGGCAAAGCCGAACGCTCCCTCTGTACCGAAGAGCACACCGCCGCCTTAGCAGTAGAAGCACAGAGTGAAATTTTTCAGTGGAACCTTCATTCAATAGCCAGGCTCCCGGACACAGTCAAAAGAGTCAAAAAAACTCCACGGCAGGATAGCCCAGCTCGTCAAGAGCTCAATTAACCACTTCGGCGATAGGCGGAGGCAAAGCTAAGTTAGACTCCTCAATGCGGCTTAACCGCTCCATGGCACACAAACATTTTTTGCATTTTCTTTGCAGGTCCACTTTTATCTGGGCCATCACTGGCAGCCTGGCGACCGGACCCATGATGGGAAGAACATACCAAGGAGGGAAACAGCTCGAATGCGTAAGGGAATCCCTAGATATTCCCCTTGATGATCATCGGATTATTCCCCGGATCCGCACACAGCCCCCCTGGTCTCAGCAGGTTCTGAAGTAATATCTATTTTTACCGCACTACTTGTATTCGTACGCCTCGACGTATTATTCAATTACAACATGCAGCTTTATATGACACTTACTTTTTGTTCTTTCTTATTGGTATTTTTTGTCAAGTGGCATCCGTACACTACGGTACGCCTGAATATGCCAGGGGCCTCGTTGTACCCATAATACGGCAACAAAGTCCGAACACCCTCATGGTCATTCGGCACCCCGAACTTATAACATTATATGCATCGGCTCCGAATCATGTCTTGGGTCAATAGTTGGGTTGCCCGGCTCCTGTGCTTGCTACCCTACGTTCCACTATATCGGCTAGGGTAGTAAAGGGAGAACTACTGCGATCGTGTCCCAGTTCTTCCGGACGAGCACCTCAGTAGAGAAAGTCGAAAACTGACTGTCATGATGCGATGAGAGCTGGTCAGCTGTTTGAGAGGTTACAAAATCTTTAAGGATTTCTTCTGCATTATGCGATAACTAATGCAGCGTCCGACAGATCGGCTTTCTCTTCCGATGAGGTCCTTATAGAGCCCCTAGTGCGGTCTTCCGAACACAAGGAGCTGCGCCTACCTTTATTTTGTCAAACTCCTATGGCTAAGTGAGGGTGATAAAGCCTTATAGTCTGATTGCCTGGTTAGTTGCGCTGAACACCTCCTTTAAGGACCCAAAATTGGGGTAAAGAGTGTTCAGGTTTATCCCGAACACCCTCGTACTTCCTACGTTGGGGCAGAAGCCGACGACTGGCCAGCTCTCAGCGTTAATATATAAAATGGCTGCACAGGAGGTATAATTTTCCAAATAACAGGCATTATATTATATAAACGACCTTGTTCAACATTACAAAGGATAACATGCAGGTATTCGTGGGAATATAATATCATTGGCACATTGCTCTGCTACAAGGCGGGATCCTTTCAGGACGCTGTTATAATATAACGTCGGCATCCTTCTTCGCCCAGTGCACCTTAGCGCGGGTGAAGGCCATTCGCGCATCTTCTATACAGACCGACCGCTTGATGACTTCAATTCGAGGGCAGGCACTTACAAGCCACTTCACGGGCCCGAAGTAGCTGCTGGGAATCGCCTCGGCGGGCCATAGCCAGATAATTAAATCCTTCATGGCTAGTTCGGCCACCCTATGCAGCTCGATCAGCTGTTTCATTTGATCGGCAAAGGGCACTTGATGCTGCCAAATATTGCCACCGGAACAGCTTCTCCATAGAGCTCCTGTCTTCGGCTCGGTAGAATTGTGCGGCTTCAGATACGCAGCAAGGTAGTTCTGCAAACACCCCTGGAGAAATCCAAATTCGGATTAGTAACATGACTTTCTTCCTTCAAATATTTTCTTTGCATAGAAAAAAGTATTACCCGTCGTGATCTTTCTGGCCCCCTGGATTTCCTAAAGGGCGCCTTGGGCCCCGGGCATCGTCTGCAGCTTGACGAGCCTTGGTGAGTACGGATTCTTTCTCCGTTAAACTCTGCTCCAAGGTCTCGCACTTCTTCACGGCCACGTGCTTCATTAACCCTAGCTCTTGCTTTTCACGACGGGAGCTCTTGCTGAACTTCAATAACCCTGGCCACGTGCTTTTCATGAAGGGCCTGCTCTGTGGCCACCTTCTTCTCGGCCTCGGCCACTGCCTTCTTGGAGCCTCTACTTCGGCCGTCGCTCCTAGAGCACATCATGAATTTTTTTCGTCATACTCAATTATTCATTTGTACCGAATGCGGAAAAGGTTTTTTTGCATACCTTGATTATCCTTCAACTGCTTCTTCACTTGGCCGAGTTCTTCCTCAGCCCGCTCCAGACTCTACTTCAGTCCGGGGACTTCCGAGGTATGAGAGGTGGCAGTCACTACAGACGCCTGCTTAGAAAAACAGAAGAGGGAGATGTACTACAAGGTCAGTCTCCTGCAAACATATATTTGATCCTCTGTCCGGCTTTTTCTTCCAAACACCGAACAGTGTATCTGGGGCTACTATCTATACTATTACACTCTTTGAAACCTCACAACATACCTCAAAGCCCATTATAAGGCTGATGCAGGCTTCAGTTAGCCCGCTTTTGGCAGACTGTATCTTCTCAATCACCGCACCCATAAGGGGACGGTGTTCCTCAACGATGGAAGCATTCTTCAGCACTGCTGATAAGGTATCCGACACCTCTAGTTGGGCAAAGGTTGCCGATGGAACCGGCGCCCCCCCTTCTATCAAGAGAAGTTGCCCGCCTGATTCCGGAGCCATGTTAGTCTCCAGAACTGTGTCCGGCTGGGGGCCGAATTCAAGATAACCCCCGTCGTCGGTGTCCATGGGGGCCTTTTCCCCCATGTGACCGGCCGCCGAGGTTTGACTTTCTGGTGCCGCCTTGACAATCTCCCCAGCCCCTCCTCATCCTGGGTCCCTTTGGGACGATACCTCAATGTCGTCCACGTGTTTTGGGGAGGGGGTCGTCAGGGGAATCCCGCTGTCCATAGCATCTGAACCCAGTGAATCCGACGACGAGGATTGCTTAATGCGGGACCTGGCCGGACTGCAAAAAAGGCGTGACTCAATGCATTAAACTCTATACGATAGTGAGTCTGGATATGCAAACATGTCCGGGTTTTATATACTCATGATTGAACCAGGGGCTGGACCCTGGGATCCCACTCCGGGCTGCTATCAGTAGCGGTGGCGGATTCATCCGGAAAGGGGGGTTTTCCCTTCTTAGGCAACTCAGCCTCAAAGTGTGTGGAGGTCGTCCTTTTCTTTTTCCCCCTCGTTGGGGGGATCGGCTTTCCTCCTCTTCCTCGTCCTCTTTGGAGGAAGTGCGGGCACCGGAGTCTTCGGATACTATGTCCGAGGTACCTTGGCGATGAAGGCCGCCCCTGGTCTCTTTGGCCTCTTTCTCGGCTTTCTTCTTTGGCGCCTTGTAAGGCGCCAGGACCAGCATTTTCGTCAGAAGTGAGCCGGCTTGTTCTTCTGGTAGCGGGGCCGGGCGGTAGATCCGCCATGCCTTCTTCGTCCAGCCCTAGGACAATTGTTGAAAAATACATTAAGCGTTTCCCTTGGACTATGCAAATAAAGCGTATGACTTGCCAACCTACGAAAACTTACCGAACTCGCGGGTCGGGACAATTGGTACTCGCGGTCCTCGGCTGAATCCGGCCACAATTTGCCGAACTTAAAAGAGCACCTTCCAGATGTCTTCGTGTGATGAGTTGAAGAACCCTAGCAGGTTCTGGAGCGTGGCCGGGTCAATTTCCCATAAATTGCAAGCCCTGCATTGACAAGGGAGAATCCGACGAACTAGCATCACTTGGACTACATTGACAAGTTTGATGTTCTTGTCCTCCATACCCTTGATACGCGCCTGGAGCACCGCCAGCTCGTCTGGCGAACACCAGTTCAGGCCCATCTTCGGCCAGGACGTAAGCTGCAATGGAGCTCCAGATCGGAATTCGGGAGACGCGGCCCATTTCGAGTCGCGTGGCTCAATGATGTAGAACCACTGTTGTTGCCACCCTTTGACGGAATCATTGAATGTACCTGATGGCCATGTGACATTGGGCATCTTGCTCACCATGGCTCCTCCGCACTCGGCGTGCTCACCTCTCACCACCTTGGGCTTCACATTGAAAACCTTTAGCCATAATCCTAAGTGTGGAGAGATGCGGAGGAAGGCCTCGCACACGACGATGAATGTCAAGATGTTGAGGAAGGAATTGGGGGATAGATCATGAAAATCGATCCCATGGTAATATGTAAGGCCGCGAATGAATGGGTGGAGGGGAAACCCTAGCTCACGGACAAAGTGAGGGAGGAATACAACCTTCTCGTGGGGTTCCAGAGTAGGGACAATCTGTCCCGCCGTCGGAAGGCGGTGGACGATCTTCTTGGCTAGATACCCGGCCTCCCGAAGTTTCTTAATATCCTTCTCCTGGACGGTAGAGGCCATCCACTTGCCTCCGGCTCCAGATCCGGACATTTTCGGAATGCCTATGTGGGCGGAGAAGGTGAATGCTTGGGTGGTGGAGCTCGAGCGAGAGGGTATAGGCGGAAGAAGAAGGCGTGGGTGAAAAGGGGGGATCCTTGTCTCTTTATAAAGGCAGCAAAAGTCATTCGCCTCCCCCTTGCCCTGGAAACTCGCTTATTCCCCTAGCGTCGTGTTAATAGCACGGTTGGGTTCCCACACCCGTATTGATGGGAATCTCGTGATAAGGGGACACAATCTCTGCCTCGACAAGACGTGCCAATAAAGCCGCCTCGCAAGATGTAAAGTAGCAGGTTGAGAAAACGGTTCGAATAATGACCATGTCGCGGCGTGATGTCACGCTATGGAAAAGTTGTCAGCAGATTAGACTCGTGGAATATTGTACTCTCTACGGTGGTATGTGGAATTTGTTTTGCATAGCCGGACACGATTCTTGCGTTCAAGATCTACTTTGGAGTATTCGGAGAAGGAACCCGCCTTGCAATGCCGAAGACAATCTGCGCGCCGGACTCATTGTCATTGAAGCCTAGTTTAGGGGCTACTAAGGGAGTCCTGGATTAGGGGGTCCTCGGACAGCCGGACTATATGTTTATGCCGGACTGTTGGACTATGAAGATGCAATATTGAAGACTTTGTCCCGTGTCCAGGTGGGACTCTCCTTTGCGTGGAAGGAAAGCTTGGAAATTTGGATATGTAGATTCCCTTCTCTGTAACCGACTCTGAGTAACCCTAGCCCCCTCCGGTGTCTATATAAACCGGAGGGTTTAGTCCGTAGGACAAGAACAATCATAACCATAGGCTAGCTTCTAGGGTTAGCCCCTACGATCTCGTGGTAGATCAACTCTTGTAATATTCATATCATAAAGATCAATCAAGAAGGAAGTAGGGTATTACCTCCATAGAGAGGGCCCGAACCTGGGTAAACATCGTGTCCCCCGCCCCCTATTACCATTAGCCTTAGACGCACAGTTCAGGACCCCCTACCCGAGATCTGCCGGTTTTGACACTGACAGTATGTGCGGGGCCAGGCCCTACCGACACAGAACGCCAAGGCCTGACTCTTGCCCCTTTTCAAGCCGTTCGTACGTCAAGGGGGAATCCTGAGCACCGCGTCTCAAAAGCCTAACTAGCCACGTAGCCCCTCACCCCTTGGTCTCGTCCTGGTGATCCGGACGACGCAACGGCGGCTGAGGTATGCGCGGGGCCGGGCCCTACTGACGCAGAACGCCAAGGCTTGCCTTCACACTTTTTCCTAAGTTGTTCGTATGTCAAGGGAGACTCATGAGCATTGCGTCTCAGGAGCCTAACTGGCCACGTAGCCCCTCACCCCTTGGGCTCGTCTTGGCGATCTGGACGACCCAACGGCGGCTGAGGTATGCACGGGGCCGGGCTCCGCCGACGCAAAACAATGAAGCAAACGGACAAAGTCGGGGAACCATAATTGTCAGGACCCCGACTCAATGTCACATCGATCTAGCCTGTAACACCTCATATCACTTTGCGGCCTCACGCACGGTATCCCCACGGGTGTCGCCTTACCTTTGCCCGGGACCGTTTGCGCCTTTTGGCACACGTATATGATAGTGTCGCTAGCATCCATATGAAAAGGAGCCCGGGCTGACATGGCTAGTTGTAAATCCAAAGTGGCACAGACTTACAAGGACAGGCATCCATGACCCAGCATCGAACGTGTCGGTCATCAGCAAGTAAGTCCCGGGCTGTAGCACTGGGCTAGCAGGACTCCGGTAAACCGGGCTGTAGCGGGCTAACAGGACTCCGGTATTCATCGCGTGACATTTCCCCGAAGGGACAGACACAGGAACGAAGAAGGACAAATGCCGGCCAGCCTAAGTGATTCCGGAGCAGTAGCAAGCTACCATGGCTCGGTGGAAACACTAGGAGACATTTCCCGGTAAGAGAGGCTACTAAAGATAAACAACTAGATAGTCAGATCCCACACATACCAAGCATTTCAATAACATACACACAATATGCTCGATATGTGCAAATACAACATGGCATCACATCATGACTCTACGACTCAAGTATTTATTCATTAGGCTCCGAGGAGCGAGATATTACAAGCAGGGGTCTCATGACCCAACATTCAGAGCATACAAATCAAACACATGCGGAAGCTAACATGTCTGAGTACAGACATCTACAAATGAAAAAGGCTTAGAAGCCTGACTATCTACCAGATCCTGCCGAGGGCACAAGATCGTAGCTGAGGTATCAAGCTAAACGTCGAAGTCCACGCGGAACTACTAACAAGACCGAAGTCTCTCTGCAAAACGTAAAATAGGCAAACGTGAGTACAAATGTACCCAGCAAGACTTACATCAGAACTAACTACATATGCATCATTATCAACAAAGGGGATGGTGGAGTTTAACAGCAGCAAGCCAGCTTTGACTCGGTGGCTATCCTAAACTACGATTGCAAGTAACTCCTTTGAGGTGGCGCACACGAGTCCACATGTTCACCATATCAATACACCACTATGGATCCGCTCCCGTCTCCCTACGAGAACGCCATCCATAGCACTCACACTTATCTTGCGTATTTTAGAGTATCCACTTTCACTTGTCTATGAACTGTTATAGGCAACCCAGAAGTCCTTTTCCGCGGACACGGCTATTCGAATAGATGATATTAACCCTGCAGGGGTGTACTTCTTCACACACGCTCTCACCACTTACCGCCGTTTACACGACATGTACTCGGCAACCTTCAAGCGGAAGCCCAACGAGGGTGTCGGCCACGGCCTACCTAAACACTCAAGTCCCTAGTCCAGGTTTATCGCCTATTCGGGTTCCATCCATGAGGAGATCCGGCTGAAGTTTCGCTCACAGCCCCAAACGATGTGAACAGGGTTCCGTGACACCAAACGGGCGCCCGGTTTACCCGGCCACGTGCCAACCGCATCACAGCCCAGCCCTACGGTCAGCGCTGCGCACGGCCTCCAGCATACTACAAACACCAGAAACTACTTGCAACTCCTGGACAGAGGACAAGGGTGATTAAGAAGCCGAGAGGGTCCATTGGTTTCGGGCCCAATGCGTGGTAGTAGCTGAATCATGGATCACAAACACAGAACTCAGTTCCTGAGGACGGCTGCAATGAGACAACCCACCATGTACTCCTACATGGCCTCTCACCGCTACCTTTACCAAATCGTGTTCACACACTTAGCTCACACATAGTAGGACATGTTCACACACCTCTGATTCATTCCCGATGAATCAGACCTGACTCAACTCTAAGCAATAGCAGGCATGACAAACAAACATGAATGAGTAGGCACAACAGGGCTCAAACAACTCCTACTCATGCTAGTGGGTTTCATCTATTTACTGTGGCAATGACAGGTCATGCAAAGGATAAAGGGGTTCAGCTACCGCAGCAAGTAACAGTTGAATCGTTGTTGTCCTAATGCAGTAAAAGAGAGCAGGAGCGAGAGAGTGGGATTGTATCGGAATGAACAAGGGGGTTTTGCTTGCCTGGCACTTCTGAAGATAATATAGTTCTTCATTGGTGTCATCGAACTCGTCTTCGGAACCACGTCTATCGAGAGGGGACAAATACCGGCAACAGAGAAGAAACACAATCAATGCAATGCACAATATGATGCATGCTATGACATGGCAATATGAATGTGTTTTGAGCTAATGCACCTAGTAACAAGTTAAATGAAGTTGGTTTGAATCCAAGATTCAAATTCCAACTCCATATATGATTATTTAAATGCCCTTTATTTGTTTTGTGCTAAACAGCAGCTATAAGTTGTTCTATCATGCATGAAAATGGTACAGATGGATAGATTGGATTTTTCTGATCATTTTTCATATATAATTTATTTGATTCTGAGTTACGGTTGAATTTCTATGAATTTTAGAAGTTTGGGGTATTTTCTGAAATTTATAAATCATTTCCAGATTTATTTTAATTTCAGAAATACTTACTGCGTCAGCATTGCGTCACTATGACATCAGCAGGTCAACAGACGCTGCTGCTGGTCAGACCTGACCAGTGGGGTCCACTGGTCAGTGACTGGAGCTGGTTAGTGCCGCTGACGTGTGGGCCCGGTCAACGGCCACGTCAGCACGGTCAAAACTGACGCGTGGGGCCACTGTAATTAGATTAAACTAAACAAGCAATAAACTAGGATTAATTAAAGCGTGGGGCCTAGGTGTCAGTGACATAGTGCGGTGTTTAGTGGCTAATTAAGCCAGCCACGTCAGCAAGTGACGCCGGCGACCACGGCGATGGCGAGACCTCGCCGGAGTTGCTCGGGACGGCGCTACAGCCCACGGCTGGTCGCGCTGAGGGCACCAAGAGGGAGCCCGTGCTCCCGCGCATCTAGGGGCGCACGCAGCTGGGCACAGGGAGGCCGGGGTTCGCCGAAAACGAGCTCCTGGCGGCGGCCGGAGTTCGGGCGTCAGGCATTTCGACGCTGCTGCTCACAAACGAGGGAGCTGAGGCGCTGGAGGGGCTCTACGGGTCGCGGAAAGCACAACGGGTGCACGCCCGTGACCAAATGGTCACCGGAGCTATGCCGGCGACGAGGCCAGGCGGTGGCGCGATTCGGTCGGCAAGGGGGCGGCGGCTACGGCAATCAAACGGAGGCGGAATTAAGGGGAAGATGACCGGGGGCTCACAGCGGATCCATTCGAGGCGGAGACGAGGCCGGGGACGGTCCGGAGCCGACGAATCGGGCGACGGCGACAGGCGGGTCCGGGGAGGGGAAAAACGTCGGGGCGGCGCTTCGGGGGCTTCTGGAGAGGCGTGGCTCGGTGAGGTGGGTCGAGGACGGAGTGGCGGAGCTTGTGGGCTAGTCGGGGAAGCGAGGGAGGCCCGGTGGCCGTGGTGGCAGTGGACGGCGGCGACGAGCTCCGCTCGGTGGCTACGTGCAAGAAACAGAGGAGGGGGGGAGGAGCGAGGAGAGTGAGAGAGGGAGCCAGGGGCTACGTGGCGACGCTAGAAGGGCCGTGGCGTCGCGGTGGAAGCAGGAGGTGGCCGGGGAAGCAGGAGGTGGCCGAGGCGTGCGCCGGCGTGCGTCGGCCACGCGCGCTGCCTACTGGCGCGAGGAAGACGACAGGGGGGAAGTGAAGATGGGCTGGGCCGGCTTCTGCAGCAGGCTGCACAGGTAGGCGCCAGGTAGGTCTTCTGCTCCCTTTTTTTTATTGTTCTGTTTTCTTTTATTAATATCTTTTGCCATTGTTTTTGAAGTTTAGGCAAATTCAAACAATGCCAAAACTCCTCTGAATATTTTTATTTTGCTAGATGGACTTTTCCAAAAGCTCATAAAATATTTCAGGGGTATTTGAAATTATATTCTAATTATATGAATATAATTCAAATTCAAATAGCTAATGATTTAAATTCAAAGTCCCAAAAATAAATCCTTAAAAATGTTCAATATTTTGGTTGGGACCAGAACCCTTGCCAAAAATTATCAAACATTTACGAAGAGCATTTTGGAACAATGAATGAGATTTTAGGGTTTTTGCCTTTCTTTTATTTAAGTTTTTGAGGCTTTCCAAATTTCCTCAGTTCAAGTTTTCAAAATTTAAACATGATGCAAACACTAGGCAGCACCAGAAGCTAGGGATGTGACAATAATTTAATTATTACAAAACATATTGTTCCAAGAAATCAGTTTTAAAATGCATCCACGAGGCATGCTACATGATACAGGACAAACAGGAAGGAGCAGCGTCACCAAGCCACCTCTTTAGCCCTGGTACCGCCATCACCAGCCAGCGGAGCCTCGTCGCCAGTCGTGTCGCCCGTCCCCTCAGCCCCGGCCGGAGGACATACGACAAGGAACTTGCTCAGTAGGGCATCCGTGGAGCTCTTCACGGCAGCAGCAGCAGCAGCGCTGCGGGAGTCGGAGTCCAGGGGCTCGAGGAAGGTGGCGAAGTCGAAGCTGGCGTCCCGGAGATAGAGATGGCTGAAGACGCACATATGGTTCGAGGAAGAAAGCAAGCGAGCCTCACCTTCCACGAAAGAGCCAAACCCGTCGACTGCGTCCTCGAGCACTATCTTGACCTCCGGGAGCAGGGCGGCAGGGCTCTCCCTTGGGGCCACCGCTGCTTTCTTTGAAGGATTGTCCCCAAAGAGTGACCGCTGAGACTTGTGGAACCTCGCATCGAGGGAGGCAAGGGTGCTGCGCTCCATGGTGGCCGCTTCTTTGGCCTCGGCAAGGGACGCCTGGGCCACCACCACCTCCTCCTTCAACTTCATTAGGCGGCCATGCTCTGCAGCCTGTTCCAGGGCTGCCTTCTTGAGCTCAGCATCTCGATCAGCAACGGCAGCCTCCTGGGCCTTCAACTTTTCCTCTCGCTCCTGGAGCTGGCAGGCCTGGGCGGCCTGTTGATCCTTAAGAGTCTTCAGCTCAGCCTGCACCATGCGGCACCGATCCTCGGCTTCCATGGCCTCCTTTCGTGCTAGGTCACGCTCGGCAGCAGCCACCCCAGACACCTTCTGGGCCTCCTACACAGAGCTCCAGGCCGCTTGAACACACACGTCAGCCTGGAGCCATCCAGAGATTAGACCCAGGCACCCCAATGTTGCGCGCTGGTTTGGGCCCTGAAGTTCACCTTGGAGAAGGTTCAACGCCACTGGAGCCTCCTCCAGGGCTCCGGAGGCGGCAAGAGCGCCATGGTCCAGCTGCGCGCCGGGCGGGAGAGGAGACGTTCTCGGCACCAAGTCTGGAGAAGCTACAGCAGCAGGAAGGACTGGGGACTCCAGAGGCCTGGCGACCTTAGCAGCCGCAGTAAGGATGGGTGCTAACGGGGTCAGCCCTGCTGAGGACGCTGTCACCTCCTAAGGACGAGCTTCCACGCCTTGAGAAGACAACGTCGCTGCTGGAGCTGCAGGGGCCGCGTCGCTCTTCTTCGCCAGGGCTGTGGCGGCCACATCGATGCGCTCGACCACAGCGGCCTCAGCGCCCTCCTTCTTCTTCTTCGAGGACTGTTGCCTAACGACGGACGAAGACACTGAGCATTGCATTAGGAATCAAGAAGAAGGCCAAGGGAAAACACTCACTGGTCAGAAAAGATGTAGTTCCTCTTCAGGCCCAACAGCGGGGGCTTCACCGGGGCAGTCGGAGCCACGCTCTTGGGAGAAGGAGAGCACGTGGTCGGTACCGCTCGGGACGCCGCTGGCAAAGGCGGAGTACTTCTCGGAGGGATCAACACAGTCCTGCCATTCTTCATGACCGACCGCTTGGGCTGCTTCGAGGAGGCCACCCTGGACCTCATGGTGACCCCCGAGGGGCAAGCCAGCTCCACCACCGGAGGCGCTCAGACGCGTCATCGTCCTCATCGTCAGGGAAGTTGCGGAGGATCTCCCTCTGCCCCAGGGCAAAGGATTCCCCTCACCTTCCTCCTCGGTGGTCTCGGAGGAGTGGTCATCGGAGGACAGGTTCACCAAGGAGGCGGGCGGCGGGGGAGGCCCCGTCAGCACGGGCCCAAACTCAGTGAAGACTGGCAAGGCATCGGCAACCTCCTCCCCATTGACCCAATGGTACAGCGTGAGCCATTCCTATGGAGGACCGCTCGGATCCTTCCTAGTCAAGTAAAGCGACACCTTGCTCAGCTCCTCCTCAGGAAGGGCATCCTGGCGCAGGCGGATCTTGTCGTCGGCGCCCCCACGCTTCCATAAGGGCGGGGAGCGATCCTGGAGCGGCGCCAGGCGCTGCATCAGGAACTCCTTGACGATCATGGCCCCCATCAGCTTCTCATTCTTCAGGTCCTCCTCCATCTTCTTCATCAACGGCTTTAGGGAAGGGTCGGTGATCTTCTCAGAAAGACACCCCTTCTCGGAGGAGGGGAGCTCGGTTGGCAGCTCCTGCAGGTACCGTGAGCACTTGGTGTCCATTAGGACCCACCTCTTCAGGGCATCCTCCACCTTCTTCCCAGCGCGGGAGATCACGTTGCCGCCCCGAGCCTCAACGAAGCCGACGCACCAACCGGGTCAGTCGCCAGTCATGCGGAGGAAGAAGAAGTGGTGGAGCATGGAGACGGAGGGCATCACCCCCACGAACGCCTCACAATAGAAGGCGAAGATGGACAGGAGGAGGATGGAATTGGTGTGAATGTGGAGCGCATGAAGGCCGTAATGATGGAGAACGGCGTAGAAGAAGCGAGAGAATGGAGGCACCAACCCCGAATAAACGTTGTGTAGGAAGAAAGGGTAGAAGGTACTGTTTGTGGGTTCCGGCGTAGCGGCGGCGACCTGGAGCGCAGTCTCCCCCACTCGTTGCCCTCGCTCGCCGTCAGGAGAAGCGCAGTCTGGAGCTTCTCCTTGGTGACGGAGGGTGCGGTCAGCACCGGCTCGTACTAGGCAAGGCCGGCAGCCGAGGTTGGAGCCTTGGTCATCTAAGCAGCCATTGGGCGGAAGATTGGAGGAGAGAATCGGAAGATTTGATGAGTTCTTTCGGTGTTGGGAGAAGGGGATCTGGAGCAAGACGAAGGAAAGGCAATGAAAGCACGCCAGCTGGCGGCACCCCTTTTGTCAGACAGAAACAGTTGCCAAGGCGGGGAAGTGGAGATGCCCACGTCCCATCAATCGCCATGCGTCATCAAGGCCGCAGGCGGTTAGGGCCTATGGCGCTCCGCACTTGCACTTTGGTTTCGCCTGGAAGCCAAGTTCGAGCGCGCCTTGGGCCCGGGGGCTACTGTCGCGTTTTGGATATGGGAGTATCAAGACTTGCCTGCCTGCAGCCCACCACGTGGCTCCATCAACGGCCTGGTACAGCCCAGCTTCAGCATCAACGACTCAAGACCCTCGCGAGGGTCCATGCCTCGTGAGGCGGGCGACACCAAGACCCCTGAGGGAATCGGCCTTTGCAGGCTGGCTCCCGAGGGGCGGAGAGATCTATGCAAGGTGCACCTTGTGAGGCTCAGCTGACGTGAGCCATGACGACCAAGGCCAGGCGGGCGCCAGGCGGGTGCAGAGCGCCAGTTTACTCTTTGGTGCAAGGGAGGCAAGTCGCGGGTGCGGAGTCCCGAGGAATCAGCCAAAGGTTTCCATTTTGTTGCAACAAGACCAAGACCACTAGGACGGCAGGATGGAGGTCATCACCGAGCCCACCGCATCATCACGAAGAGGGGCTTTTCATAGGCGAAGACCACTTTAGTCAGGATAAGTTGTACTGCTTGTCCCATTTCAAATCCGGCCATTGTGGGATCCCTTCCCGCCAACATTTGGGAAGAGGACCAAGGCCACTATAAAGAAGACAGCCACCACCATAGAGGGGGGATCAAGTTGAGAGCAAAGGGCATCGGATCCACCCTCACCGGACCACCTCACCAGCTCTCTTGAGCTCAAGAACACATCACGTCCTGAGGCTTGTTCATCCACTGTACTAGTTCATCCTTAGCCCCTCGAGGCAATCCACCAAAACGATGGAGTAGGGTATTACACCGCAAGGTGGCCCGAACCAGGATAAATTGTTGTGTCTCTTTGTCTCTTCGAGCCCGTCGCGCTAGGCTTAGGAGGATCGCGAGTAGGCAGGCTAGGTAGGTTGAGATCTCCGCACGCACCCAAGAGTTCGAACCTTTCAAGGGTTTGCCAAACCCGTAATCCGATAGCTATGGCCTCTATACATCCCTATGAGTAGTTGCTATCATTCTTGTGAAGTTTTGTTAATAAATGTTTCATGACCAAAAAAATCAGAAAATTGTACGTGAACATTATGAGCTTCTTTGGAAGAGTTCTTCAAGGAGGAGATCCTCGGAGGCATCCTCTAGTAGCAGCTCCGTTTGTCGGTCCTATGCTGAACCAAGCAAAAAGTCCATTCGAAGTTGTCGGCGTTCTGGATATGGGGGTACCCAGACTTGCCTGCCTGCGGCCCACTGCGTGGCTCCATCGACGGCCTAGTATGGCCCAGCCTCAGCATCAGCCACTCAAGACCATCGTGAGGGGCCAAGCCTCGCGAGGTGGAAAACACCAAGACCTCTAAGGGGATCGGCCTCCTCAGGCTGGCTCCTAAGGAGAGGAGTGTATGCAAGGTGCACCTCCCGAGGCTCAGCTGACGTGAGCCATGAAGACCAAGGCCAGGCGGGCGCCAGGCGGGCGCAGTGTACCAGTTTCCTCTTTCGTGCAAAGGAGGCAAGTAGCAAACGCAGAGTCCCGAGGAATCAACCAAAGGTTTCCATTCTGGTGCAACAAGACCAAGACCGCCAGGATGGCAGGACGGAGGTCATCGCCGAGCCCACTGCAGCATCACGACCAGAGGCTTTTGCAGGCGAAGACCACTTTATTCAGGATAAGATGTACTTGTTGTCTCCCTTCAAATCTGCTTGTTGTGGGATCCCTTCCCGCCAACATTTGGGAAGAGGACCAAGGCTACTATAAATAGGACCTAGCCACCACCGTGGAAGGGGACGGACAAAACCGCCGGATCCAAACAGTAGAAATCATCATCTTCCCTACCAGCTCAAGAACACACCTCCTAAGGTTGTTCTTCCATTGTACTAGTTCTTCCTCAGCCCTCGAGGCAAATCCACCACAAAGCAGGAGCAGGGTTTTACATCACAAGGTGGCCAGAACCTGGGTAAACTACTGTGTCTTTCTGTATTTCCTCCTCTTTGAGCCTGACGCGCTAGGCTGTGAGGTTTCATGAGTTGGAAGGATGTGTAGGTTGAGATCTCCGCATGCACCCCCAGAGTTCGAACCTCTTAAGGGTTTGGGGAACCCGAAGTCCGACATTTGGCGCACCAGGTAGGGGTGCGTTGGATCTTCTCTTCCGTCGATCGATCCATCGCTACTCCGATGCTTCCATGGCCGATGCCCCGAGAGCCCACGTTGAGCACTGGGTTGTCCGGTCCGCTCCGACAGCATCTACCGATAAGGAAGACCTCCACTCCACGCTACTTGTAGCTCGCTCCGCCTGGTGCCATCGGCCGCAGGAGGCATGGGCCGCCGCCCCTCCCTCCCTCCCAGCCGCGCGGTATTCAAGCTACACCACGGCTATAGCACCACACACTCGCCGGGAGCAGGCGAACATGTGAGCTATGGTCATTGTGGGTCGAGAGCTGCTGAGGTGTAGACTGGCGGAAAGCGGCCGCGACGCCCTGTTGGAACGGGTCGCCGAGTTACTGGATGCTGCATGCAGGGGCGCGGCACCGTTCTGCACCCTACCCACATTGCAAGCCGTGGTGGGGGCGTGCGCTCACTCTCGCCATGCCCGCATGCCCTCTCAGGGGGCCCCTGTAGAGCCCCTCGGTGTCGTCCTACCCCATGGCATCGCTTGCTCTACTTCGACCATGCCGCCCAAGGGCGGGGCGATCTCGAGTGGCCTCCCCTGGGGCCGCGCCAGAGCACCAACCCTCGACCGTCAGGACCTGATGCCGGGCGCGGGGAGCATAAGCGCCAGGGAGCTAGGCAATGACTCTGGCGCGGCTGGCCTGGAAGCCTACGTGCCCATCGCAATGGACCTGAGGTACGCATCGGGAGAGGGCCCCAGCCAATCCCCCAGACCATGCTGGGCCCTGGAAGTACACGAAGCCTAGGCTCTCTGTGATCCACTTCAGGGCTCCACCAATGCCTTTGACGACGACGACCAATGGGTACAGCTGACGTCTCAGGAGCACGCTTGCACTAACCCTGAATCGCAGGTGAACCAAGCCGCAGCTACCGCCAGGGCCCACGGGGTGGAAGCCCAGCCATAGGTAGACGAAGAGCCGTGGGAGAGGCGTGGGGGAGCCCAGGGCCAGGGCCTTCCCCGCGCTGCATGGTGCAAGGCGTCACTCGGAGGTAGTTCCTCCGTCGGGGAAGGCGCCGGCGAGCCAGACGCCCCGGCAGAGGGCCTGCGGTCGCCGAGGGCGCTGCCAGCATCCTCCTTGCCCCTTGGTCTCGTCCTGGTTTCCAGACGCCCCAACGGTGGTCGGGGGCGGCGCAGGGCGGGGTCCTTGTTGGGTGACATGAAGCAAGGCTCCAGCCTATGAAGGTCTCTGCTCATGACACTCTCACGTAATAATGAGTGGGGCTGTACATGCCCCGGATTCTCCTGAGTTTCACCCTGGGGCCACATGGGGGCTCCCACCCACATCCATGTGGAAGCACCATGCTCCACGCTGGCCATCGACACTGTCCCCCAATTACTATGCCCACGCCCAGTGGAAGCACTTAGCTCCGCGCTTGTGAGAAGACCCGAAGACTAGCTAGGCGTCGGACACGGCTTTTTTTTCTTTTGCCCCTCTTTCTTTACCCAATTTGCTGGCTTTTTGGAATGCATTTGAATCTTGCGTGTTTACCAAAAGAAAAATAGGGGAAGTTTTCTTGTCTTGTGTCGTTCTCTTGCTTTCTGGTTTCGTGTTTTTTGAGCGGGGGCTCATGCATGCTGCACCCCCCCCCCCCCCCCCCGAGCGCCTCGGGAGCGGGGGCTGGGTGCGGCGCGCACGTTAAGCAAGACCGGGCCAGCCCTGAGCATGCAAAGGCTCCCCTCGGGGGCCGGGCCAGCAGCCACCACGCACGTGCCTTGCCGTGGTCCGGCAGTTGGTCCCTCACGAAGTACTCTAGGACAGGTCAGCAGGCTCCTCAGAAGCCTCAGATCCTCACGAGCAAGGCCCGCCTCGAGAGAACAAGCGCTACTGTGACGCCGGAGGTCACCCGAGACCCATGGAGCCAAAGATAAGTCATAACAACTACCCTACCTGGGACCACAGGCCTGTTGGGTCGCACCACCGGCGCTACTACAAAAGCATTTCATAATCACATACATTGCAAGGGTCCCCCTTTCAAAATGCTCTCACGAGGATGCGTTCAAGTTTTTGTCATACAGGTTAAAGCAAAAGAAACACGGGCCTAGCTAGACGCGCCTTCTTCATCATCCTCGTCCGTGCTGTTTGAGCTGCTTGCGCCTTCATGACCATCCTCTTCATCATCATCACCCGCGCCATCTTCTCCGGCCGCTATCACAACCGTGTCATCCTCCGGAGGGAATTCTGCCACCAGGGTATCCACATGGCCATCCACCCACCAAGTTAGTTTGTCCTGGATGGCCATGGGCACGGGGGCTAGCACAACATTGAAGTCGAAGTGGGAATCACAGTCGAGGAGGTTGCTAAAGACACGAGAGAATGCACGCCCAAGAATACCCAAACTCCTCTCCACAACAAGCTTGCGAGCCCTCATGGCCCGATCCTCCAAGCGGGGCACGATGCTGATGAAGAAGTTGAGGTGGCTGGCATAGTCGTTCTCTTGCGGGTGAGGAGTGCTCTCGTTGCAGTTGGTACCCAAGGCGTGGTTAGCCCTAATTCTGAGATCTTGGAGCATCGAGGCATGCTCGCGCTACAGCGTCAGGCAGCAATTCGCTGTGTTCGTGGTCCTCTCCGTAAGGGATGCGGTATCCTTAATCTGCTGTAGAAGGGAAGACAGTTCGACATGGGCAGAGGCCAAGGCAGAATCGAAAGCAACCTGAGCTTCCTTGGCAGCCCTCTCTGTAACACCCCGGATGTAGCTTTCCATAATTGAAACTCCAACTCTTTCCATTTCCGGCTATGTGATATATTATTTTCTCCGTGGTTCGGTTTTTGTCTTTTGTTTTGCATTTTGTTCATGTCATGCATCTCATCCCATAGCATCATGCGCATTATATTTGCATGTTTTCATAAAACTCGTAGCCGTTAGTAGTTGCCGCTTCTCTCCTTGGCTCCGTGGCATGTTGTCATACCGTTTGTCTTCATTGACCTTTCTCAGACCAACCGGGTTCTCGTTCCCTCTTGTTTGACCGCCTTATCTCTTTGCACAGTCATGGACCCCCCTTTGCGCGCGGCCGAAACTTTCTTGAACCCGACCCGCTCAGTCATCACCGTTAGTGTCGGATCATCCCTAAAACATCTCCTTTTTTATTTGGACTCCCTACCTATTTATTTATCGACCTTCCGATTACAATCGGAAGGACGAGATAGCCCCTAACCTAATCCACGTGATGTATATATATCATCCAACCCTAGATCCTAGGCGCCTTGTCCCATCCTTCCGTTCCCTCCGCCGCCACCCGACCAACTCCCTTCGCTCTCGGGATCCTCCCAGATCCGATCCAGCCAACCACGCGTAGCGATCTCCCTCCTCGTTTTCATTCTCGAGCCAATCCCGTCGCTCGATCCAGCAGCCGTCCAAGCCTTCCCCTTCCTCACCTAGCTGCCACCTCCCACCTCCTGCCCGAGCACCCAACCAGCACCTCCTTCTTGTCCCCGTACCTGTTATAGCCGCTCCACGACGGCCACCCCGATAGCCCCGCTGCCGGCCGACCAAACCAGCAGATGAGCGCCACGCCTTTTCCCTTCTCCCCCCGTTCCCTCTGGTTCCTTCTCTCCCCTGCTCCATGTCTTCTCCAGAAAGCCCGCAGGAGCATCCATGGTCCTCCCCGCCGCCCTCTCGTCCGGATCCAGTCACCTCTGATTCCCGTTGCGCCGCCCGCCACCAAGTCCTTCGTCACCGGCCTCTGCTTCCTCTACAACGAGCAGAAGCTCTGCTCGTCCCGCGTGCCTGGAGATCGAGCAGCTGCGCTCGATCTCTAGAGCATTGACCAAGACCCAGCGCCGCCCCAGCCTCATCAGATCCAGCCGACCCAGCTTGCTCTGCCCCAGCCCAGCACCGAACCGGCCCAAGTGCCGTGGTGAGAAACCAAGCCCACTTGAGATTCAGCCCCTTGTGTTTTTTTTCTTGTTCAGCGAATTTCTCCATTATCCAGTTAACTATAGATCTTCAGAAAACCTCTTGCACTTCATGCATTTAATAACTAACAAACCGTGCATCATATTAAAATGTTATATATATGAAAGATGCTTAGTTTTTCATCTAGTTTCATAATCTGCCACTTTCATCCATGTTTGAAATGTTTAAAATGTTGTTTGATTAAATTTGCTCAAATGCCATGCTAAAATGATTTATTACATAACTAAATAACCGTAGCTCCAATTTTAATAAACTTTATATGCAAATGGGGTGGAAAAATGCATAGATTAACTTGGTGCACTTGATTTTCCTGTTTAACAACTCTAAAATTATGTAATAGGCAGAACAGTACCAAATTCGAAATATGGACATGAGGATTTTCTGGAATTGTTGTTTGTTGTTTCCGGCCTCATTTAAACTTGCCTAAATAGTTAGATTACTTACGTTTCACCTGTTGCCATGTTTAACAACATTTAATATTGTTGGGTAGCTTAAACGAGAGAGAACTAAATAATTGAAAGTGGTGTTCCGTCAATATGCAACTCGTTGCATATTGAGCTCCACTTAAATTGTAGTGTTGTTTGCTTCACTTTGCCATGCCTCATTAAACCGGACATGCATCATACTTGATTGTGCATCATGCCATGATTATGCTTGTGTGTTTACCATGTTGTTTGTTTCCCTCGTTAGCTTCAGTTTCGTTCCGGAGTTGTGAGGATTCGTTAGACTACGTCCGTTTGTCTTGTTCATGGACTCGTTCTTCTTCCTTGCGGGATTTCAGGCAAGAAGACCATTACCCTCAATATCACTTCTATCTTTCCTTGCTAGTTGCTTCGTTCTATCGCTATGCTGCACTACATATCACTTGTTTTTCGAGCCTCCCAAATTGCCATGTCAGCCTCTAACCTTTTTACCCTTCCTAGCAAACCGTTGCTTGGCTATGTTACCACTTTTCCCAGACCCTCTTATAGCATTGTTAGTTGTAGGTGAAGTTGAAGATTGCTCCATTTGGACAGGATTATGTTGGTATATCACAATATCTCTTATTTAATTAATGCATCTATATACCTGGTAAAGGGTGGAAGGCTCGGCCTTAAGCCTGGTGTTTTGTTCCACCCTTGCCGCCCTAGTTTCCGTCATATCGGTGTTATGTTCCTTGATTTTGCGTTCTTTACGCGGCTGGGTATATGGGAACCCCTTGACAGTTTGCTTTGAATAAAACTCCTCCAGCAAGGCCCAACTTTGTTTTTACATTTGTCTAACAACCTATAACCCTCCCTTGGGGTCTGCAGCCCGAGGGTCATCTCTATTTTAACACCCCCCCCCCGGGGGGGGGGGGGGCAGAGCTTCTCTAAGTGTTGGTCCGAACCGAGCAGCCTGCGGGGCCACCTCGGGGAAACTCGAGGGATGGTTTTACTCATAGCTTGACTCATCCAGTGTGCCCTGAGAACGAGATATATGCAGCTCCTATCGGGATTTGTCGGCACATTCGGGCGGTCTTGCTGGTCTTGTTTTACTGCCGAAATGTCTTGTAACCGGGATTCTGAGACTGATCGGGTCTTCCCGGGAGAAGGAATATCCTTCGTTGGTCGTAAGAGCTTATAATGGGCTAAGTTGGGACACCCCTGCAGGGTTTAAACTTTCGAAAGCCATGCCCGCGGTTATGTGGCAGATGGGAATTTTTTAACGTCCGGTTTTAGAGAACTTGACACTTGACCTAATTAAAATGCATCAACTGCGTGTCTAGCCGTGATGGTCCCTTTTTGGTGGAGTCCGGGAAGTGAACATGGACTTTGTGTTATGATTGTGCGTAAGTAGTTTCAGGATCACTTCTTGATCACTTCTAGATTCTCGACCATTCTGTTGCTTCTCTTCTCGCTCTTATTTGCGTATGTTAGCCACCATATTTCCTTAGTGCTTGCTGCAACTCCACCTCATTACCACTTCCTACCATAAGCTTAAATAGTCTTAATCTCATGGGTTTTGAGATTGTTGAGTCCTCGTGACTCACCAGATACTATCACAATAGTTGCAGGTGCCGATGATACCAGTGCAGGTGATGCAACCGAGCTTAGATGGGAGCTCAACAAAGATCTTGGTTGTTGCTATGTTTCGTTTCATGTTGATCAG